>BQNB010034216.1:0-51768 GCA_026074375.1 Tanacetum coccineum
TAGATTAGGGTTCTAGGATACAAAACCCGGTACCATGTGCAGCAAAGGGATGGTGCCTTTCTGCAAAATCTATCGGGTATACCGGTTCTACAGAAGGCAATTTCTCGTTTTGGGTAGTTATCTTTTTTATCTAACACTTTAATTAGGTAGTTTATATCTGTATTAAGGCTGAACAATGGTTGGTTTTGACTTATTTTTCCATTAAGCACTCCTAATGATTGTTTTTAGAGAAAAGGTTGTGGTTAATTCATTAATTAGTTTGCATGGCTAGATTATACAAATTAAACTTGCAATTACCATCTTCCTCATCTCTCAGAAACCTGAAACTTTCAGCCCTAATACCTCCTTTGTTCATCACCAAAAATGGCTTCAGGTGCCTCTTCCTCCACCAAAAACCTACCAAGAAAGGTAGCTAGAACTAGCATCATTGACATATCATCCAATGAATCATCACCACTCCAAGAAAACAACCTCATTCCTACAACTCTTACTACTACTCTTGCTTTATCTCTTACTCCACCGAATGCTAGCCAAATCCTCTCTCCTCAACCAAACGAGCCTTCACCATTAGCACCACGAGAACTCATCTTTACCACTCCACCAACATCACCTCACCCATTCTTAAACAACCCCGAGGACTTGCCTTCAAGAAGCACAAATCCACCACCACTTCCATCATTTCAACAAATCACTAGCCAACGTCTCCCAATAATTGATCACATATACATTGAGCCCTTCTTTCCACCAATTAATCTCTCAAGGAGAGGTAATAGACTTAGTAATCAACTGGAACCATTCTTAACATGAGCAAAAATACAAAAAGAAATTAACCAACTTCAAGATTTGTCAAATAACATCGAAACCGCCCTCCAAAATGTGCAAAATGGACTTACATTTCACACCACCACCACCACCACCTTTCAAGTACTACCTCCACCATCATCACACCCTACTACCACCTTCCCAACTCTTCAAACTTCCTCCATACCACCCTTTCGACCAATCTTTCCACCACCATAAACCTTCATTCCACTTGATCAATCAGGATTGACGGACCATCATCTATTCCATCCACTCAAGACCATAATTGTGCACATTGTCAACGCACTCAATTCCTCATCTCTGAGGTTCGGGATGAAATGCGTTTCATGCTTTACATTCTTGAACAATTCACTCACCTCACCAACCAAAAACTTTGAAATGGTGATTGCAAGCATTAAGGATCATAGGTGTTTAATAGAATAGATAGTCATTTTGCTATTTAGAACTAGGCCGTGATTTAATTTTTTCCTTGTTTAAATTAATTTCGAGCATTATATGTTTTACTTCGTGGCCAAAAGTTCGCTAGTATAATGTTATCATGATTTAATGTCTCCTATTGCTGTGATCTTGTGTTGTTTGTAAGCATAATCATTGGTACTTGATTTATTAGACTTGTTTGAATCATGAGTTTCTTGCCATAAATTAAGAAAAGGCTGTTTGCAGGTACAGGTCACCTGGTACTCTTCTGCAAAGAAGGCCGATACCTTTTGTCAAAGGTATCGCAGGAACCGCATGCACATGATTATTTTTTATCCTTTAATTTTTTTTTGAAGTAATCACTATTTTTTAGTAGACATTCCCCGAACCAAGGGAAGCTTATAATTGCATATAACAACATCACTAACATTTTTTTATAGCATTTAAAATCCATTTGGATTCCTTGACAACTCTCGTCAAGGGGGAGCAAAGCATCCGATTCAATTCGAATCACCTCTTATTATTACATTTGACCCGACTTGCTTCCATTCACCTCATATTTACACTTTCTCATTAATCATTGCATAGCCTGGTTAGTTTTTCTTCGACGCTCTTTTTGTTTTGACAAAAAGGGGGAGAATGAAGTAAAAACCTATAATTTAGAACTTATAAATTTTATACTTTACTTTCAATATGTTTATGTTTTGTCATCAACAAAAAGAGGGAGATTGTTAATACAAATAAACCGTAAAAACGTTTATTTATATTTCACGATCTATCCGTGTTTTGTTGATGACAAGCATAAAATCATCGAAAGTAGAAAATAAAGTTTATATGTTTTAAACCAATAGTTTTCTGAAAAATATCATATATCGTATTCATCATACTCATCAATCGTCAAATCGTCATTAACCTTTCACACTATTTAAAATACATATCTTGTATTAAACAAGATTTTGAGACCCGCGCTTCGCCGCGGAGGGTCTCTCGTAAATATTTTTTGTCCCGTTTTTGTTAGCAGATTTTTTAGAAGTCTGTTAAAAAAAATTTGTACCATATTTGTTGTTGTATATTTTTAAGGGAAATAATTTGTATTTTTAATATTAGTTGGGTTGAACATTAAACATATATACTAAAAGTGTGTTATACATATTGCGTGGAAACAATTGCTGGTCCAATGAGGATTTAGCTTTAGTGTTGAGTTGTATAGAATTATTTTGACCCCTCTGTTTTATGCAAGTATCCTTTTAGGAATCTAAGCTATGAACTCATTGTAAGAGGCCAGCAAAGGAGATTGATATAATTTAAGCAGCAAAGTAAACAAAATGAAGGCTTACTATCGTTATATATTTTCTACGGACTTGTTTAGCTGATATTTTAGCAATAGAGCGCTTGGGTGTAGTAGAGTCCTAAGGAGTGTCTCCTATGCTGTTGTGGGTTACAAAAGATATATGTCGTTTAGGGTTATATTACACAACTTTCTTACAGAACCTAATCCTACTGAAATTTATTTAGGTTGCTGCTGTTGCAATGTAGAGTTTTCCCATCAGTCTTTTTTCACTTTCTTTTGTGCTGCCAAATCGTCTGGAAATAGCTGCCTTTCCAACGTGTTGCTTGTTGCTTCGCTGCTTGTTTCTGGTGGTTGCAGTTCTTTTTTTTCTAATGATTTTGGTAATGACTCATCTGGTGAACCTGTTTGTTGAGGAAAGTATATGTGAGGCCATTTAGATATGGCGACTAATTCGCAATCGCTTATGTCAATATACGATTGCGATAGACAACCTGTGAATCCAATGTCCCAAAGTAAAGGAAATCAAATTAGGATTAAAAAACACAATAGAAGATACTCAAATCAGCACCAAACGCAAAAAAAGTAGGTGTACAAAGAAAAAATTTATACCTTCTGTCCGACTGTTCGTCGATCCTATATTCTCGGCTGCCATTTGATGTTGTAGACAAATCGTCGGCACCGGGGTACGATTCTCTACCGAGCACGGAAATTTCCATATAGCTTCTTTTTGCCAACAGAGATCGTTGAAAACCGGGACCTGTCTTACATGATTGTGCAATGAGGAAATAACTTCTGTACATCTGTTTTTTGCCCGAAAATTGGTAGAAGAGGATTCACCTAAGTTCAAACATTTATGAGAACCAAAAAAATAATAAAAGAAAACTACAAAACAGATACAAACTAAATACAGCACTTCAACATAAATGTATCATACCCGGAGTCCGTAAACTCCCAGTCTGCCTAAACAGACAGTCTTAAGTGTCATCCCGAAAAAACCCGTCCATAACGGCTAAAGGAAAGTGACCCAAATTGTTAGATGCAACCAACTTTTTGAAGCCCTTTTTAGCTGACGGTAAATGAAGAGCAGAGTTTTCAAAGTTTAATATTATTTGGCCTTTGCCAATATCCAATTCCAAAGAAGACACATCACACGGCTGTTTCCCAAACGCATGGAGACTGATGAATTTTGAAAATCCAGAATAATTCCCCTTCCAATAGAATCCAATCCAACGGAAGACACATTACCAATACAATGAGGACTAAGAAACCCGTCAACCCGCCCACCTTCCTCTAATCAACAAAAAACCCATAGAGGTCAATCCTACATCGCCCCAAAATTAACCGTGACACTTCGAAAAGAAGACATGATAGATTTCCTTTTTTTTAGATACTAGATACATATAAGAACCCCAATTATTATCCTAGACAGAAAGAGCACATAAACACGGAGACATCGTTGTTTGGTCTTCAAGTTTGATGATACATTATTTATCTTTTGACATCCTAATTCATAGTTTATATTATCAATTTTCCGTTTACCTTTTATGTTTCTGTACTCATCATTTTCTTTTTCAAATATATCATAGTTCATATTGTCAAGGTTTGCTGCACTATCTATCTTTTTATGGTCAAATTCACAGGTCATATTCTGAACATTAGCTTTCCCTTTCATGTTAGAATAACAACTGAAACAGAACACAGCTATTGGGGGATTCATAAACAGGCATGAGTGATAATCAACATGAAACAAAGGTAATTAGACTTCTTCCAGTTATATTTGGGGAAAATAGCAAAAAAAAGATAAGGATTAAAAAGTTCACCATAAAGAAGAACAACTTCTTCAAACTCACGATTCCAGCGAACCCTGTATACACAACACAATCACAATACATTAACAATACACAAAAAGGCAATATATTTTGAAACCAATAAGAACACCAAAAAAAAGAAACGCAAAACTGATAACCTAACCTCAGCGCAATAACATGATGGCAACTAATATTGTCCTTGGTCTGACTATAACCACTGCTAGCTTGCTTTCCATTCTGGAACTTGATATGAATTCTTGTAAGCATCTTGGATATACTTTTATATCCACACTTAACTGGAATAAAAAATTTCTATAATTTTTAACTTTTATATCCATTTTAACTTAAAGGAAAAAGGTTTGGCCAAATACTACAATGCATGTTAAATTCAGCGATTAATTTTTGATTTCGATGTGAATGATAGTCTATTTGAATGTAATAAATGAAATTTATATCACCTACTTGTTTTTTTATCTTGGAGAACATACGGTCTGCATGGAGAAGATCTGGTGTCAGATGTGATGCTACTTGAATGAAGCGATATGCCGCCATAACAACCTATAGGTTCGCAGTAAGTCATCAGTCCTAAGAAGGACCTGCAACAGAGAAACTCGCCTCCCCTCTTTCACTACAGAGCACTAGAAAGGAGAGAACACATATGTTATTTGACGTATATTAAGGAAGCAGAATTTTGCATTACACACATTGAAGAATGATAATCGTATATACCGCTTCTTTTCAACCAATAACAATTTTCAACCAATAACAACCATAATGTATACACAAAAAAGCGCGCACATACGAACTTCCAATGATTCGTTTAAAACATGCATGTGCAATGAAAATGTCCATTTTGTGATTCGTTATCGCCACACAGAGAAGGAATAAACATAAAGTCTATATTGTTAGATCTAGTTGAGAAATATCAGGCACTTACGGAATCACAGCAGCATCTACGCCTTTTGGAACTGACTGAAGGTACCGCTCCAATTCAACTGGTGGGACCTGCAATACTTTCAATATGTCGGTATAAGTCAAGGAGAAAAAGTAGAACTTAGTAGTGAATAGTAAATTTAATTTGATATCTGATATAGTACATGCATATATGGTTGTTTTTCTATGCATCCTTAAATTATTTTTCATATATTTATACATTCAAAATCGTTCATACTGCGATGAATAACTGTTAAAGCGCGTCACAACTTGCATGATTATCAGCAACTTTATATCATAGCAGAGATTTAACTTCAGCAGAAATAGAAAAAGGCTTTTACGCACATTATACCTACAGGTTCATGCACATGCCAACACAAATAGCATACAAAAAGTCAAATGTAAACATACATTGAAAAAGAGGCTCAGTTATGCGCATATGAAAGCAAAGCACGCCACACGTCATGGCTGAAAACACAAAACGGATATGTTTGCCTATGTTTTTCAGTATGGGTTTTGTGATATTAATAGAATCAGACACTCATAAGTAGACATACACTACTGAATCGTTAAAAACTGATCATAGTGACTCAAAATCCATATAAAACTTGATACTACACTAAGAGCATAAATAAATGTAGTAAAATGATTTGAAAAGAAAAGCTCACCTTGCAATATATATTTTGCACATTCTGCTTCATCCCATGCCATCGCTCGTGTTTTAAGAGGATTCAACTTAGATTTTTGACTCGGTTTTCTGTTTACAACCTACTCCTACAAAACACCAAAAACCAAAAAGATCATGGGATGTTTGTTTTAGCTTATCTTTTGGAATATGGGCTTATTTGTTTCGGCTTATATTTCAAAAGTTCAATAACGATACTTAACTAATAAATCTAAATGAGCCAATAATCTAGTAAAATAACCTAATCCAAACACCCTCTTAATCATATTCCAAATCAATAACAATCGACCAATAATTAAACACCTATTGTATAAACCCAACAATTAAATCTTTTACATAATTAAACTAACCTTGCATCTTCCATCTCTAGTTTTGAGAGGAGACCCTTAAAGATTACACCTATTAAATCAAACTAAATTAAAAATGAAATAATTATTATAGGTGTAATAAGCAATTAATTTCTTACTGTTCTGTCTTCGTGATTGATTCTTGTGATTATTGCTTCTGCGCTATCTGCTTCAACATGTTATCACAATAAAAACGCACCTTGATGATTCACAGTTGCGTGGTTAAAGACGAGGTGATGAAGAAGCTCCGGTGTGTGAGTGAGAAGACGGTGGATCTTTTGGGAAGAACGATAAACACGTACGTGGCTTTTCAGCATCAATGAAAGAGATGGAATCAGACACGTATTTTAGTTTTAATATTATATCAATAAATTACTGTAGATACAAATATTATATTAATAAATTACTGTAGATACGAATATTAGATTAATATTTGAGAGATATTGTTTACTATGTGAGACGAGAAAGACTACAACAAATGTAATATATTTATAATGTGTCCTCTATGTGTTTGTACAAATTTAATTAACTTGGATACTTTATCTCAAAATTTGATTATACACATTTTAAAAATAACTTCTACATTTTATTTCTAAACAACATTTTATACAAAAGGATTAAAGAAAAAATAATTCCACAATTTATATTTACCTCATGCATGACATCACATAAAATCTTGGAAAAATCTTAAGAGATTACAAAAGATTTTTTTTAAGAAAAATTTCGTATTTACACTGTCAGATAGCCGGTACCTTTGGTTTACACTGGCCGGTACCTTTCTTGAAAGGTACCGCGGGAACCGTGCTACAGTAGACAAATTTTGCCTATAAATAGCAAGCCATTTCTCTTGTTTTAATTATCCATTCATACATACATTCTCTCTATCTTTCACTAATCTTTGATCTCAGATCAAGATCTCACTCGTGTTTATTTGGTGAATCTTAATAGGTAGAATAGTGTACCAAAAGATTATGCATACTGGATCTAAGCTCAAGTTCACTTGTCACAAACATCTCTTATCTCATCAAGATCTATCTACTGATCTTAGATCATCATTTCATTCATTACACTCATCAAACTCACATTAACCAAACATAGATTGTATAGGTTTTGTCATACCAGTGTTAGACTCGGTATTATGTTTTGGATTGATATGTAAGTGATGTAAGGGTGGTTCTACCGGTGTTAGAACTCGGTATCTAGCTTAATACCGAATAAAAGGTAAGCGACGTAGGTTTGGTTCTACCATTTTTAGGACCTGGTATCTAGCTTAGTACCAGATAAAATATAAAGCCGACGTTGTGAGGCGTTCACGTCCATTATAAGGAGCTTATGGACGTAGTGATTACGAACTCTTGAGCAGGTGACTCGGGGAGTGGAGTAGGGCAAGGAAGGAGTCCTTGTAGCTGAACCACTATAAATACTTGTGTCGTACATATATCCTTTGCTTTTATTTCTTACTTATAGCATTCGTTAATTTATATATATATATATATAATATAAATACTATATATATTACGAAATGCTCATTCAATCATCACTTTTCTAGATCTATAATATTCTAAGAATAATTAACTAAAAGTTTTTGAAATTGAACATTTAATTGGTAAAACTATTGAGCCCCCCCCTTTCTAGTTTTCTATAGTCTCCTTAAAAACCTTCCTAAGAAAAACCCAAAGGGAAAAACCTTAGAGAAGGAAAAACAAGTACAAACCTTACCTGGTACTCCCATCGTGAATTATGCTTAAGCTTGGAATCTTCCATGTATCGAGTAACAGCCGGGCACGAGTAGAAACCTTCTTAAACTTGAAGGTGACAAGCTTCAGTCAAACAATATAGTAACGACTTCAATAATCAAGCCACGACAGACGATCGTTCTACTTGAACAATCTTGAGTTAAACGTTTCAAAACCATAATATTAAGACGTACTGCAAGCAATAAGCCGCGACACCGATACTGAAAACACGAATGACCCTTTGATATAGGGAAATGAGAAACGCCATCGACATCCGCTAATCGATGGGAATAGTAACCATAACAGATAGATTTCTAACCTGCAACTAAACTGTAAGAAACGAACCCTCATAGAAGGGTGAGAATGAGAATCAGGGGCCACATCACACGAGTTATCGTAACATGTAAATGAATACACGAGATTTTACATATACAAACGACTCATGGTATTATTCTTTAGAGTAAACTGGATAAATCGTCCCTAAAGTTTGGTCAAATTGCATGTTTCGTCCAAACATTACAAAAGTGCAAGGATCTTCTGTAACATTTCTCATTTTCAGGTTATTTCCTGACTCAATTATTTTCATTATTTATTTTTATGGTTTTAAGCGTTCACTTTTAATTATTATCTTATAGTTAAATCGCGTAAACTAAAAATTATTATTGAACGTAAACGGACACCAAACAAATAAAAGTTTACGTCAAACAAGTGTTATATGATATATTAAGAAGTATAATTTATAAACTTTTGCATAATTATTTTTAATGGTACGTAAAACGCTTACTTTCGCAAATTGCATTTAGCATATGGGAACTATACCTATCTATACTCAAACAAATACCCACTATTATACCCAATACCTAAAATTTAACTCATTTCTCACTTAATATCACCTCATGGCCGGATATAGCATCATACACACAAATAAATCAATTAAATCCCCACTAAGTTTCACCTTTTTAGTTGTATCTTACACAAAGTGTACCCTAAGACACAATCTTCAAGTAATTGGCTTGTCAAATGTACCCATCCTCTAATTAGGCATCTCCCTCCTCCTAGGGAGGAGGAGAGGTCTTACAAATTCTTACATCTTGTACCTTAAACCCACTACTCAACCATGGTTAGTTTAAGGTAGGTTAAACATTAACTCTTGCTATAAAAGGCAAGTCCTACAATAACTAAATCACTCTTTCATTCTTACAAGTAAAAACTTCACTCAACTCTCTCTAAAAGCCTCCATAACCCATGGCTCAATATTTGGAATTTGGGTTTCATATAATTTTTATTCTACAAATATTCCAAGCATACAAGGGTTCATTCTAAGCATATCTAAGGTTACTCAAGGGTATTTCAAGCTTGGATTTGGGTTTAACAAGGATTAATCAATAAAACATATTTAGGGTTTTTCTTGATTAGGGTTTTGAATTTGGAAGCCTTGCTAGGATTTTTATCTTGTGTTTATCAACCTACATCTCTTCTATAAGGTCCATTTAAATCATAAGCATTTCATTATTCATTTACATATGTTTTCATGCTTGTTATATATGTTAAACACAACCTAGGTTCATTTTTATGATTTATGGAATATTACAAAGATGTATATAATTTGAACTTTGTATTATTGTTGGTGAAATGATACTTAAAATGGAAGTATACATTCTATATAACTATAAATTAATTTATAAGTTTAGTTTGTAAATTAATTTGTATTAAAAGTTTTATCTACAAAAGTTGTGTACAAAGATCATAAGAACTTGCCATACTTGGACATATTCGTAGACATATTATAGAGGACTTAAAATATATCAAGTTATGCTATTTAATAAGTTAGAGGACTTGTAATGGTTTAGCAAAGTGAAAAGTATATAAAACAAGTGTATACAATAAATCATGTACAAACATAAGAACCTACTGTTTGAATTCGTGTATAAAGGTATACATTTAATATTTTATTCAATTAGTACTTATCACAAGGATCGTAAGCATATAAGAAACTTGAAAAACTGAGGAATAGCGAAGGAGTTATGACATTTTTAAGTTTACAATAATTAAATTTATAAAACTATTTTTATAAAAGTTATTTTATAAAAATATTCACTATTTCAGATCTGATATATTAAGGGAGATATTTTATAAAGATAGTACTTTTCATGACGAATCCAAACATGTAAGAAACTCAAAAAACGGATTTAAAATGAAGGTGATACGTTATTTACAAGTTTAAGTTAAAAAATATTTTTATAAAAATAGGTTACTGTTCACGACAGTATACTATTGGGATATAATTTTCATAAATAGATCTTTTAATTACGAAGACGTGGACATAGGAATCACTAAAAACCAAATTAAAACGAACGAGATACAATTAATATACGATTTCAATAATTAAAGTTATAAAAAGTATTTTTATAAACTTTCACTTAATGTTACTGTTCATAACAGTACCAAACCATATTATAAATATAAAATTTGATTTTACTTTTCAAATATGAATCCATACATATAAAGAACAAGCGAAACAGATTAAATATGAGTAAGTTATGACTTTTGGATGGTTACGACGATTAATTATATAAATGTAGTTTTATATAATTTTATAAAAATAATTAAAACTACTGTTCATCAGGGGCATAAATATTATAAATATAATACTTTGATAGATTTTCTTAATACGAAACCGTGGACATAAGAAACACATGAAACGGAGTTAAAACGATAAAGATACGAGGTTTATAAAACCGTATGCACTATCTTCACTTTTGTGCACTATTTTATAAAAACAATTAAACCAATTATATAATATAATTATATAATCAATAATAATATTAAAACATGTATTATCAATACGCAATCAATTTTGAGACGAAACCCACACTTTATTTTACGGATACAAATACAAACACCTTTATCCAATAAAGTACGGTTTAAACATTGTTTTAACATGTAAAACTAAACAAAGACTATTAGGTGGTGGTGTAACTATATAACTTGTGATGTAGTACTATTAAGTACATTGTACTCATACGACCTATATTTAATTA
Source organism: Tanacetum coccineum (assembly GCA_026074375.1). Classification (NCBI taxonomy): domain Eukaryota; kingdom Viridiplantae; phylum Streptophyta; class Magnoliopsida; order Asterales; family Asteraceae; genus Tanacetum; species Tanacetum coccineum. Next base: position 11,081 of record BQNB010034216.1, read on the forward strand.
GGTTGCATTCGGTCTTATCCGTGACGTTTCCATTCACTTGATTCATATACATCAGTTTATTCACTAAGGTGAGTTCATAGCCCCATGTTTTACTATATCAATGATTTACAACTTTTAGGGTGAAAAATATGCATTGTTTTACAAATAGGACGCAAGTGTACATTTTATCATGATTACGTATTTGCCTAAGTAGCGATAACCCACTGTGCTGATTATCATGAACTGTCAATTACTTTATGTGAGCGCGGATGTTATAAATATATCTATTTGGGATTGACATCCCCATCCGGGTGAGTAGCTCTCACTGGTGTCACGGAGTAAACCAACGAATGTATACCATGTCGGATTTGAGATGTTGCAGGTTAGAACATCATCAAGGGCAATGTTGGCAATTTATATTGCAAATCATACATGTCGAGTTTCAGTGTCATAAGCTTAGAGAAACGTAATTACACTTTGTGATGTTTGCATCTGTTGCACTATCATACACATGGAAATCTTGCGATCCTACATTATATTTACATAAACCTATGAATTCACCAACTTTATATTGACGTTTTAAAGCATGTTTTCTCAGGTCAATGAGGCACGAGGTGCTAAGGATACATTGGGGATACTCTTTTGGGGAGTCATGCATAAAAGATTTGGAGTCATTACATCTTGGGATCTTTGTTATGATCTAAAATCTTTGTTATCAAATGTTGAACAATTTAAGCCATTGCGCTTTGTATTAAACAATTTCAATAAATCCAATGTATCGTATTTTAAATGACTCTTTTCGAGGTCGTTCTCATATCTTGTGCTATTGATCTATGAAGTAACGCTCCCGGACTCATTATTCCGCTGCGACCCTATTTGGGGATGTTACAGATTGGTATCAGAGCCAAGGTTATAGAGAACCAGGTCAAATGTTTTTACATTGACTATAACCGTTTTCAAACATTGCATCATAAAAAGGGATTTTTATGGGACATTCATTCACTACATGTTGCATTAGCTGAGTATACTAGATGTGCATGGTTCAAATACGTGTTTATAATATATTAAGTATATTATTATGGGTCTTATATATGTACTAATGTAAACTCTGTTTGAGTGTTACAGATCCTGTCATGTCTTCTTCATCCATAGTCACCTACACATCTGTCTACACAGATTCTGAGCCAGGGAGAGTCTTCTGGGGAGCTGATGAGGATTTGTTTGATGGAGGTTCTCCACGAGTCATCGTATACAGATACGATAGACTCCCTATGCAGCCGGTAGCCCCGCCATCTCTGAACTATGTGCCAGGACCTGAGCACCCACCGTCTCCTGATTACGTGCCCGATCCTGAGCACCCACCTTCACCTGTCGAGGTACCATACGTACCTGAGCCTGAGTACCCTGAGTACTTAGCGCCATCCGATGCTGAGGCACCCTTGGAGGACCAGCCTCTACCTGCCGATGCATCATCTACCGCCTTGTCACCAGGCTATATGGCAGACTCCGATCCGGATGAGGATCCGAAGGAGGACCCCGAGGAGGATCATGCTGATTATCCTGCTGATGGAGGGGATGGTGATGATGAGCCCTCTGATGATGACGATGATGAGGATGATATTGATGATGAGGATGAGGAGCCCTTTGAGGACGACGATGATGACGAAGAGGAGGAGCACCTAGCTCCGACCGACCCTTCTGCTATACCTATTGTCGACCCTGTTCCCTCAGCTGGGGATACAGAGGCATTTGAGACTGACGAGATTGCACCTACAACGAAATTCTGTCCATCACCTAGACGGCACAAGTCAGGATGTCGTCAGACCCCAGACTCCTAAACTGTTTGCCATCAGAGGCGAAGGTTCGAGAGATGCTTGCCTTACCTATTCCACCACCATCTCCACTATCACTATCATCTCCACTACCTCAGATTCCCTCACCACCACTACCACCTCCACCATCATCACTACATTTACCACCACCTGTACCCACATCATTACCATTACCATCATCTCCACTACCACCACTACCAGCCTCACTATTCATACCACCACCAGTCGACCATAGGGAGGACATTCCCGAGGCCGAGTTACCACCTTGTAAGAGGTTATGTCTGACTGCTCCCACATCAAGGTATGAGGTGGGGGGAGAGTTCAACTGCTGCTCCTAGACCTACTGGAGGTCATAGAGTGGATTATGGGTTTATCGGCACTATAGGTGCCGATATCAGATGTCAGAGAGCCAAGGAGGTCGGCTATGGCATTAGGGATGTTTGGGTAGACCCGACAGAGGCTGTTGAGGAGGTAGCACCAACGACCCTCGAGGGGGTCAATGCTAGAGTGACCGAGCTTGCTGCGGTTTAGGAGCAGGACACACAGGATATTTATGTTGTGATAGAGGATACTCAGGATAGGCAGACTCAGTTATTTCAGAGAGTTGATGGATTGGTCAAGGATAGACAGTTTCACTATGAGACTGTACGACTGTTGGATCGGGAGGCCCTCGTTTCCCAAGAGGTTTGGGCACATTCCGTTAGGTTGAGTTCGGCAGTTCACTATGAACTGAAAGCATATAGGACTCATACCCAGATGCAGGATTACCGTATCGCCTCACAGGAGTCACTGATGACGACATTGATTACACAGGTTTCATCACTACAGGGACAGTTGTCAGCGACATTAGGACAGATTCAGGCACTTAAGGCTAGAGATCAGACTCATGTAGATGATCCCGAGGGCGCTGGTAGTTCTGCCTAGGTTTACATTTTCATGTCATATTCATAGCTATCATTATGTTAGCCGGCTAAGTATTATGGGTTTTATACCCAGCTAGCACGGCAGTAGGATTTGTATTTTTCATTTCTTGTATAAGACAATCATGTATGTTTTCCCAGTTATATATGATGTGTTGTATTATGTCATGTCGGTCTCAATTATGTTATGTATTGTGATCTCAGTCATGTTATATAATCACTGTGTGATGTGATCTTGTTACATATAATGTGTTGTATTATGTTATGTCGATCTCAATTTCGTTATGTGTTGTGATCCCAGTCATGTTATCTAATCACTGTGTGATGTGATCTTGTCATATATATGTTGTACCCATGTCATGTTGTGATGTTTATGAAAACTCACGTGTTTTATATTGTTATGATTTAGAATAATATGCCGCCAAGAAGAACCTCTGGTGCTACTGCAAGGGCTGCTGCTGCAAGAGTTGCCACTACTGCTACGGCTGCTGCCCTTATGACAGCTGCTGCTGTTGAGCAACTAATCGAGCAAGAGTGTCTGCGGCACTTGCTAACCATGAAACTCTTCGAAATAGCACTAATGGCCAGGGCGACGAAAGCCACAATTCTAACACTAGAATTAGAGGAACTATACGCACTTCGCGTGAGTGTACGTACAAGGACTTTCTAAATTGCAAGCCCCTTACTTTTAAGGATACTGAAGGAGTGGTTGTGTTGTCACAATGGTTCGAGAAGATGGAATTAGTGTTCCATATCAGCAACTGTGCTGTGGAGAACCAAGTTAAGTTTGCTACATGCACTTTCCTTGGAAATGCTCTAACATGGTGGAACTCCCACATGAAGACTGTTACTCAAGATGTTGTTTATGGTATGGACTGGAAGGCACTAAAGAAGATGATGACAGTCAAATACTGCCCAAGGGGTAAAATCAAGAAGTTAGAAATCAAGCTCTGGAACCTAAAAGTAAAAGGTACTAATGTCGCAAGTTACACTATGCGCTTTCAAGAGCTTGCACTGATGTGTGGAATGATGTTCTATGAGGAATCAGAGGAAGTTGAGAAATATGTTGGTGGACTTCCTGATATGATTCGGGGAAATGTAATGTCATATCAACCCAAGACGATGGAGAAAGCAATTGAGTTTGCCAATGATCAGATGGATCAAAAAGTCCTCACTATTACTGAAAGGCAAGCTGAGCAGAAGAGGAAGTTGGAGTTTAATGCTGGAAACAATCAGGGGCACCAACAACAAAACAAGAGACAGAACACTAGGAGGGCTTACACTGTTGGGCCTGGTGAAAAGAGGGAGTACACGGGATCATTGCCCTTGTGTACAAAATGCAACTATCACCACAAAGGTCCATGTGCTCCCAGGTGTAATAAGTGCAAGAAGATCGGTCATCTGGCTCGTGACTGTAGGAGTTCTGGTCCCAATGGTAATAATAACAATCGTGGGAACTTCGGGACAACTCAGAATGCTGTCACTTGTTATGAGTGTGGTGTTCAGGGGCACTTCAAGAAAGACTGCCCGAAGCTGAAGAATGGAAACCGTGGTAATCAACGTGGGAATGGCAATGCACCAGCCAAGGTTTATGTGGTGGGCAATGCGGGAACAAACCCGGACTCCAACGTCGTTACGGGTACGTTCCTTCTAAACGACCGCTATGCATCTATCTTATTTGATACCGGTGCCGATAGAAGTTTTGTATCTACTACATTTAGTTCCCTAATTGATATCACACCAACTACATTAGACCATTATTATGATGTTGAACTAGCCGACGGGAAAATAATTGGGATAAACACTATCATCCGGGGTTGTACATTAAACTTCTTAGACCATCCATTCAACATCAACTTAATGCCCGTAGAACTTGGTAGCTTCGACGTCATAATCGGTATGGACTGGTTGTCAAAGTACCACGCTCTCATTGATTGTGCCGAGAAGATCGTTCGTATTCCCTGGGGAAATGAAACCTTAATTGTTCATGGTGACGGAAGTAATCAGGGAAACGGGACTCGTTTGAACATCATTTCGTGCACCAAAACTCATAAATATTTGTTGAAAGGACATAATGTCTTTTTGGCACATGTTACTACGAAGGAGACTGAAGACAAGTCGGGGGAGAAGCGACTTGAGGACGTACCAATCGTTCGAGATTTTCCTGAAGTATTTCCTGAAGATTTATCGGGTCTTCCACCGACTCGACAAGTGAAATTCTAATCGATTTGATGCTGGGTGTTGCACCTGTAGCACGAGCACCCTATCGATTAGCTCCTTATGAAATGAAAGAGTTGTTAGAACAACTGCAAGAACTATCCGACAAGGGCTTTATAAGACCCAGTTCCTCACCTTGGGGAGCTCCGGTCTTGTTTGTCAAAAAGAAGGACGGATCATTCCGGATGTGCATCAACTACCGGGAATTGAATAAACTAACGGTGAAGAATCGTTATCCTCTCCCACGGATTGATGATTTGTTTGATCAACTACAAGGATCTAGTGTTTATTCGAAGATAGACTTGCGATCGGGTTATCATCAACTTCAAGTACGTAAAGAAGATATTTCCAAGACGACATTTAGGACTCAGTATGGTCATTACGAGTTCCAAGTGATGCCATTTGGTTTGACAAATGCACCTGCAGTATTCATGGACCTCATGAACCGAGTGTGCAAACCATACTTGGATAAGTTTGTAATTGTCTTTATCGACGATATACTAATTTATTCAAAGAACAAGAAGGAACATGAAGAGCATCTTAAGGCAATTCTAGAATTACTTAAGAAGGAGGAGTTGTACGCTAAATTCTCTAAATGTGAATTTTGGATCCCTAAGGTACAATTTCTCGGCCACGTGATTGATAGTCAAGGCATTCACGTGGATCCCGCCAAGATCGAATCCATAAAATATTAGGCATCTCCTAAGACTCCAACGGAGATTCGTCAATTTTTAGGTCTTGCCGGTTACTACCGAAGATTCATTGAAGGATTTTCAAAAATCGCTAAGCCAATGACCAAACTCACTCAGAAGAAAGTCGCCTTTGAATGGGGTGACAAGCAAGAAGCAGCTTTTCAGACATTGAAGCATAAGTTGTGTAGCGCACCCATCTTAGCTCTCCCTCAAGGAGCTGAGAACTTTATTGTTTATTGTGATGCGTCACATAAAGGATTGGGTGTGGTATTGATGCAAAACGAGAAGGTGATTGCTTATGCATCACGACAGCTGAAGATTCATGAGAAAAATTATACTACCCATGATTTGGAACTTGGTGCAGTGGTGTTTGCTCTAAAGATTTGGAGGCACTACTTGTATGGAACCAAGTGTACGGTGTTCACAGATCATAAGAGTCTACAACACATACTTGACCAAAAGGAGTTGAATATGAGGCAACGTCGTTGGTTAGAGTTGCTCAGTGATTACGATTGTGAGATTCGTTATCACCCAGGGAAAGCAAATGTTATTGCTGATGCTTTGAGCAGGAAAGAGCGAATTAAACCATTAAGAGTCCAAGCCTTAGTAATGGCTATTGGTTTGGATCTTCCCAAACAAATCTTGAATGTTCAGATCGAAGCACAGAAACCAGAGAACCTCACAAACGAAGATGTAGGTGGTATGATCAGGAAGGATATACCGAAGGAAAAGTTAGAACCCCGCGCTGACGGAACCTTATGCTTAAACGGCAGGAGTTGGTTGCCATGTTATGGTGACTTGAGGACTGTGATCATGCATGAGTCTCACAACTCAAAATACTCCATCCATCCGGCATCTGACAAGATGTACCAAGACATGAAAAAGCTATATTGGTGGCTTAATATGAAGGCCGACATCGCCACCTATGTTAGCAAATGTTTGACGTGTGCTAAAGTCAAAGCTGAACACCAAAGGTCATCGGGTCTGTTAGTACAACCCGAGATACCGCAATGGAAGTAGGATAATATCACTATGGATTTTATCACCAAGCTTCCTAAATCGTCGCAAGGATATGACACCATTTGGGTGATTGTTGACCGACTTACTAAGTCTGCAATCTTTACACCAATGAGAGAGACTGATTCCATGGAGAAGTTGGCGAGAATGTACCTGAAGGAGGTAGTCACGAGGCATGAAATACCTGTCTCAATCATTTGTGATCGCGACCCTAGGTTCGCATCAAATTTCTGGAGGTCACTTCAAAAGGCTTTGGGTACTAACTTGGATATGAGTAATGCGTACCATCCAACCATACAATTTTTGTAAATTGACAACATAATGATATGAGAGGATCTTTACAAGCAGCCGTTTGCTCTTGGACTAAGTTATTTTCCTTTCTGTTTAGACATGGTGAACTAAAGACCATTTGTTGTGTGGTGGTTAGCCAACACTCAAACCCTTTCTGCCTCTTCATGATCAATTTGGATAAGTCCATCATCATGAATCTTCCATCTTCCCAGCTGTCTGTTTTACAAATTTGATCTGCTCCAAAGCCAAGTGCTATCTTCTTCAGTTTCTATCTTCAATCCCAACATATGAAGGCACTTCCTTGGTCAGAGGTACTGTTGTCACAAGCATAGAATGACTAATCTAGTACTGTCATGATAGTATGTACCCTTGAGGAACTATGTAATTTCCAGCTAATAATCTTCCAGTTAAGCTGTTCATCCCAAAAGTCAGCAGTGTTACCTTGATTAAACATTATCATCAGATCTCCCTAAAGCATTGTATCAAAGCCTTCAGGAATTTCATCTTGATATTTTTCCATTACAAGTTCATAGACAGCTTCAATCTTTCTCTTCAAAGATTGATAGGACTACCCATCAAGGTGCTGAAGAAATCTCTTATTTCCCATTAACCTGTTACCATATTCAGATAGGCATCTTCAAGGTTTTGGTTTGGTATCATATTGAGGTTTAGTTTGAGTAAAATGACTTCCATTCAACCCATGGATATTGATGATCAAGAATCTCAACATCAATCACTTATCTTCATCATGAGCGATATTTAAGCACATCTTAAAGTCATCATCTTCTCTTGTGAGACCAGAGTTATACTTTCTTCTTTTGCTTTTTAGCTTCCATCTTGTGCCTAACTTCCTACTCTAGCTCTTCTTCCTCTTTACTTCCTTATGGGACAGATTCAGCCTTCTGTTCTTTCACTTTACAGCAGCTGCTCATTCATCTTTTGACTGCACTTCATCTGCTTCAGACCAATAGCCACAAAAGTCTATCTTGTTTCTTATATCTCTCATACCAACTTGGATCTCCTCAAAGGATTTAGACTTTAACTCAGCATGCTTCTTATTTGCAACATGTTTCAGAAAAGTGATCATCTAATTTCTAAGCTGAGATCTTGTTGGTGGCTTGTTTCTGATAGCAGCATATCTTTGTTCTGCAAGAAACTTCCTTTGGGCAGCAATTGTTCATGTAGAAAACTTTGCTCAATCTCAATAGAATATTGTCTCCCGTTTCTTCGTTGTTGAATATTTCGCAAGAAATCTGTTCTGCATTTTGTCTTGCTTAATGTAGTCAAATTCAGGTGCAAGTGCTCTTTTGCAGCTTCTCCTCTTGCTCTACCAATCTTCTAGCCAGAAGCCTCATCAAGATAAAATTGTCTTTGTCTTTAGCAATCCTTGTAGCTTGCAATCTTAAGCTGCCTCTAAATCTGCTAGCCTCTTGAAGCTCTTGCTCTCTTGATTCTTTGATGCTTGACTTTTGCTTGAAGGTCTTCTTCAAGTCATTGGAATCTTTTCCTTCTCTCCTGTTGGACTCTTCTGTCTCACAGTATTAAGTCAGCGGAAGTGTACTACCAGTATTTAACATGAGTTGAAGGTGTACTAACAAGAATTAACTGCAAGTACTGGCATATTAACAGGTATTTTCAGCAGTTCTCAAAATCTAAGACCTTGGTAGAAGTTGCTATAGATTTGGGTTTCCTTCTGTAAATCCTTGGCTACTAGAGGGTCTTTGTGATCCCTTAAATCCTTCAGAACTACATTAGTTAAGATTTTGTTAGCTCTAAGGGTGAGAAGGACTTATTTGTTCTGCTTGAGCTTTTTTTTTTCTCCCTGAATCTTGCTCTGTTTTCAAGAGTAGCAAATTATAATTCCTTAGCTCAGTTTGAGAAGGAATATCTTGATCCATGACCCTCTGCATCCCTCTTCATCCTCAGTTTCCTCCCCCTTTCCCCCCCCCCCCCCCCACTTTTTTCTCCTTCTGGCCTCAAACTATTTTCTAGCTTCTTGACCTTCTGTACTCTGCTTTAGGACTGGCTGTTTTCCAAGAGTCCTGCTTATGGTCACTCAGTTCCTTTTCTAAGGATTCTACTCTTGATTCCAGCTTAGGTACAAGATCTAGCAGGTTTCTAAGTTGCTCACTTTCTTCACTAGTTCTAGATGTTTGAATCTCAGGTTCATGTGAAGGTGGTGGAGACATATGATAAGAGGTACAAATGAAGGACTTCAGTTTCATAATTTGGAAGGTGATGGAATTTGATGAGATGTGGATGAGTTTTGGTTAGGTGTCAGGAATGTAGTGATGGTGGAGATGAAAATGTTATTGTGGAGTAAGGTTGTACAGGTTGGATAGGAGGGGGTGAAGATGTTAGTTTACACTTGATGGTTGAGGGGGTGTGTGTAGATTAGTACAGGTTGAGTTCGTGTTTGGAGTAGATTGTAGCAGTTTGTGTTATTGAGTGGTTGTATTGATGGAGGGGTGGTACAGGCTGAGGATGGTTTGAGCAGCACTTGGTTGAGGTTGACCCTGCATCAATGGTTACATAGTAATGCACAATGGTCTATTATCCCTTGAAAACTTATTTTCATATTTCCAAAAATTCTTTTTGGTTAACCTACAGACACAAAAAGGTTTGTTTTCAGTCTGTATAATTCAAAAATCATTTGAAGAAAACGAGGGTCCATAAAAACTGATTGCTTTTTAAATTTGAGATCATTCCATCAAAGATAAGTTTTGAAAAGTTAAAGTCTCTTCCAGTGGAAAGACAGATCAAAGCGGTGGCAATGTTGCTACCAAATTGATCCCATCCTCCACTTTTGGAGCTTATACAATGAAGAATGTGATGGATTAAAATCTTCCAATTGTAGGGTAGTACAACTAGACCTGTTTCCAAAAAGTAAAAGTTCTTCCTTTACCTACCAATATTTAGTAAATTCCTGCAAAAATCTCATCATTTTGCAACATGTTAAACCCTAAGCATCTGCCATAATTGGAGTTGCCTCCTAACAGACTCTTCAGTGATTGTATATTCAATAGAATCTATAGTTGCATTAAGTTGTTGAGTCCCATCTGCAAGTGTTCTGGTAGTTGCAGTCTGCCAAAACTGCTTGACAAGGGAATCGTAGATAGGTGGATTGTGAGTGAGAGCATACCTCAATTTTGAGCGTCTGAGGAAATCCACTATCTCTGTGTAACCAGCACTCTCAGCAGGTTTGAATAAGAAACCCACTTGATTATGCTTATCACAATACTTGAGTTGCGCCATTGAAAGATTTGGTGAAAAATATTTGAATCTTTAAAAATTAGTACTGGTGATGGGACGTTTGAAAGATTAGGTCTGGTAGTGAGAGTAATTTTACTGATTGCTTTTGAGAGAGGATCTTTACAAGAAAAAGATAATAGGGTAAATAGTGATAAGGATGAAAGAGAAATTACTTTATCCTTATATAGGTACTCTATCAGCGATTTAGGCGGCTAAAAGATCTTCAACGGTTATATTTGAATAAAATAAATTGATTTTATTTCAATCAGTATTAAGTGAAAGCGACCAGACTTAAAAATTGCACTACCAGACTTAAATTAGTCAACCAGTATTAATAATGACTCACCAGACTTAACATATTTTCAACCAGTTTTAATTATATTTACAGCAAGTTGACCACAACATCATTACTTACAACCAATCTGCATCCAATTAGCAAGTGACAGCTGGCATGTCCTTTTTCATGTCCAAGTTGAGCCTGCAACATCCTTTCCAACTCCAAGTAGTACCTGCAAAGGGGGGGGGGGGGAGGAGGGGAAGGGGGAGGGGTTAGTCTATACAAGAAAGGCCAATTCTAATCTAACTTATAATTAGCAAAATTCAACCTAAATAACTACCAGACTTAATACTTTAACTACCATATTTAAGTGTGCACAAGATTTAACTTTTACACTAGCAGACTTAATACTAAGCTACCAGTATTAAATCTCTATATTACCAGAATTAATCCTAAATTATACTACCAGAATTAATTCTAACTTATACTACCAGGATTAATTCTAACTTATACTACCAGGATTAATTCTAAACTACCAAAATTAAGTCTAGATTATACTATTTTACATAAAATTTACACTTTTTCCTCCCCTTAAATGTAGCTTATGGGTTTACCATCCCCAAGTTAACGCACAAAAAAGTAAACCTAGGACCATCAAATGCGATTGGTTTAACAATCTGCTACATTTAAAGTCGTGTGAATTTTTCTGCACTTGTATCAAGGAGCTTCTTCTCATAGAAATCCCCAATGAAGTGATGCGTATCTCAATGTGCTTCGTCTTGAGTGATAGACGGGATTTCTTGATTTATGCAAATGGTGCTTTTGAGTATCACTATGAGGATAATGGTGTTTCAGAAGAAGAACCATAGTCCAATAATTGATTTTGCAGCCATAGCACTTGACCACAGCAGCTTGCAGCAGCTACATACTCAGCTTCAGTTGTTGAAGTAGCCACTATTGTCTGCTTTTTGCACTGCCATGAGATTAACCTCCTTCCAAGAAATTGTGCAGCCCCCAGTTTTGTTGACTTCTATCAAGGTTTAAGCAGCAGCATAAACACGTCCGAATAAGCAACTAAGTCTATGGTGATTCCTCTTGGGATAACATAAGCCTAGCTTGGTTTTCCTTGATGTACTTGAAAATCCTCTTGACTGTAAATACATAGAGATGGGACACCTTTGGGGTTACTTGAAATCGTGAACAAGCACAAACTGCATACATTATATCAGGCTTGAGGCCTGTCAATACATAAGAATCCTATCATGGATCTATATATATGTAAATCCACATTAGACCTCCTTCATCTTGACCAAAGGGGCCCTATTGGTTCTCCATAGTATGAACTGGCAGACTCACACAACCAAAGTCAAACTTCTCAGGATCTCAGCAACATACTGTCTTGAGATAAAAAGATCCCTTCTGCTTGCTTGACTTGAAACCGAGGAAAAATGTAAGCGACTCCCATACACTCATTTGAAACCTCCCTTTCATTAAGGCTTCAAATTCATCACTCCAAGACTTCTTTGTAGATCCAAAATGATATCATCTACATAAATTTGAACTAGAATGATATCCTTTTTGTCCTTCTTTATGAATAGGGTCTTGTCTATGGTTCCCCATCGTTAGCCATCTTCCTCTAAAAGTAGATATAGTAGAAAAAAAAAATTCATACCAAGCTCGAGGAGCTTGATGTACCCAACAAGCTTAACAACCCTATACACTTTCATGGGTGATCTGATCAACAAACCAGGAGGTTTAAGTGACATAACATCCTCTTCAATAGTGCCATATACAAGAATCACTCTTTTACTACCATCTGATAAGACGATAAACCCATATATGAGGCAAAGGCTAAAAATAACCTTATGGCTTCCAATCTAGCCACAGGTGCAAAAACCTCATCATAGTCTATCCCTTCTTCTTGTCTATGACCTTGAGCTACCAGTCTTGCTTTGTTCCTGACAACACTCCTTCTCATCCCTTCTTGTTCTGTATACCCATTTAGTGCCACACCTTAGCACCAATGGGTAAATCAACCCAAGCAACCCATACTGTTTGAAAGCATGAACCTACACAGTTCTTCCTGCATAGCTTCCACCCAGCTTTCATCTTCAAGGGCTTCTGAGACTTTCCTTGGTTCAGATTGAATAAAAGCAGCAAAAAAGAAATGTTGTTTGATCTTTATGATGCTTCTTAGAGCTGTGCTTATAGTAGCTCACTAGAGCATGAGCTTCAGTGATCTCTTGAGAGAGCCTTCTAGTATGGAACAGGGTGTATTGGCGATCTCCAAGGTTTGAACTTTGAGGATGAGCAATTGTAATCCTCAAGAGGTAGTTGAACTGACATCTACTCTTCTGGTAGAATTGTTGAAATCAGTAATAATCCCATCATTATCATAAATGCCTTTTCAAAGATACCTTCACTTGATTTATCATAAATCCTTATTTCAGACATCTCATCATCATCTGCATCAGAGAAGACCTCTTTTTCATTATCAGCACTAGGAGAGATAGCTTCAATATTGCCAGAAGTAACTTCCTCAAAACCAGTATTAAGATTATCACTACCAGTATTAACAGGATTAGTACTGGTAGGTGCTGTTGCAGGTACTGGTCCTAAGTGCTTCAAAGCAAGTGCATCCAGCTCTTTTCTAAAGCATAAATGTCAGCAGCAAACTTGGAATTGGTGAGAAGATAGACTGCTACGGGAAGTTAGGTCTTCTTTAGCAAGTCTTATATTAGAACCGACTGTCTTTCTAGTTGCACCAGTCAAATTAGAAGAAACCACCATCAGGTCTGCAGACTCCTCAGTCTGCACATCAATAACAATAGGACCTCTTTTGAACCTACAGGTTAGCTTGATATTTGGCAAAGAGTGACGGTATATAGTTCATAATCTGTAAATATCAGAGTCAAACATCCCACCTATGGACTATCCCTGTACATTGGGTTTTTCCTCAAGAAAGTTGACATGAAGGTTTACTTCAACTCTTTTGGTTACTAAATTATAAACCCTAAAGGCTTTACTGTTCACAGAGTAACCAACAAGAAAACCCTCATCAGATTTTCCATCAAACTTTCCTAGTGGGCTAAGAGTATTGAGAATGGTAACATGGCACCCAAATGGTCTTATGTAGCTAAGGATTGGTTTGTGGCAACAAAAGGCACATAAGGAGTTTTTTGTTCTGAGGCTTGGGTCACTCTACCCTGTTGAAGTATAGCAAGCAGTATTGACTGCTTCTGCCCAAAAAGTGGTAGGTAAGTGTGAGTCAGCTAGCATAGTCCTAGCAGCCTCTATAAGGGTCCTATTCATTCTCTCAGTAACCCCATTTTGCTGAGGAGTTCTTGCATTACTAAACTCCTGTTTTATACCCTTTTCCCCACAGAACTCAAGCATAACCCTGTTTTTAAACTCTGTCCCATTATCTGATCTAATGATTTTTACTTTTTGATTAAGTTGGTTTTCTATCTGTCTTATAAAAGTCTTAAGGATGTCACTAGTCTCATCCTTTTTTGCTAGAAAGAATACCCAACAAAACCTTGAACAGTCATCAGTAATCACTAGACAGTAACTTGCATGGTTGATACTCCTCACAGAGGTAGGTCCAAATAAGTCCATATGCAAGGTGTGTAATGGGTGGGTCACAAACCTGTCAATCTTGGCTTTACAAGAGGCCTTGTGTTGCTTTCCCTTCTGACAAGCAACACAAGTGTGGTCATTTTTGAAACTCTTGGAAGGTAACCCTCTAACTAGATTATCCTTTACAAGTTTATTTAAGTTTTTGAAATTTAGATGACCTAACCTCCTGTGCCACAATTTAGCTTCATCAGATGAGGCTTTTGCTAATAAACAAGTGTATGCTTTTGAAGAAACAACATTTTTCATATCAAAGGTATACATGTTATGTTGCCTAGGAACTTTAAGAAGGACCTGATTTTCATCAGGCATCTTGAAGTCAGAGGACACCACAAAACACTCTTTTTCAGTAAAAAGTACATTTAGCTTTTTATCACATATCTGAGATATGGAGAATAAGTTAAAATGTCCAAGTTCTTTCACAAAAGCCACATCATCAAAAACTAAATTTCCTAATCTAATTGTACCTTTTCCACTGATACTACCTTTACTTCCTCCAAAAGTAACAGATCCCACTTTGGACAGTTCTTGATAATCTTCAAGATGGGCCCTGTTACCAGTCATGTGCCCAGAACATCCACTATCAAAAATACCTCTATGCTCCATATGCTTCAGTGGATGATCCTGCACAATTAAAAAGAGATTAGTTTCTCTTTGGGACCCAGGCCGTCATAGGCTTGGGTCTGCCTTGTGGACCTTTAGAAACAATAACATTTGAATCAGGTGTTGGTCCACTATTGGTATTGGAGGATGGTATTATTTTTCTCCAAACACAACCTGCTGAGGTCTTAACAGCAGTGCCCATTTTTCCCTTAACAGCATAATTATTTGACTTGTATGCTGTATTCCTTGAAAAGGGTCTATTTACAGGTGATCTTTGTTTTGAAAAACATTTCTTTGGACTTTTAAGATTCACCTGAGAAGGTTTAGGGCTTGTGTTGTTTGATACAGGTCTATTTACTCTACCATTGTTAAAATGCACACTACCAGAATTAACATGTTGCTTGCCAGTATTAAATCTAGAAGTACCAGACTTAAATTGAGTGCCAGAATTAACATGCACACTACCAGAACTAACATTTCCATAACCAGTATTAACATTTACCCTACCTGTTTTAATAGTTTTGCTAGCAGTACTAAGGTTGGGTCTAATGTTACTTAGTTGAACAGGTCTGGGAGTGAACTGATTTGCTTTATTCACCCTGTTAGTGTTAGTCCAGGCTGGTGTGGCTTGTCTAACATCAGTATGAACCACCCTTTTGCTCTTAAGAGCAACTTCCCTTGCCATCTTTTTCTCATAATAGTCACAATCCTTAATCAAGTGACTAAGACTTCCACATACAAAACATGGTTTTCTTTCAAAAGAATATCCTGCACCTAAGTCCCTGTTCATTTTTTGATTCCAATTTTGTCTGTTATTAGAAGGAATAGGTGAGGAAGTCACTGGTGTGCTAATTGGTTGCCTAGGAGATTTTACATGCTGTGCACAACTAGGGTCAACTGTCTGTGTGGGTTTAGGCACTTGTGGTTGAGTCTTTTGGGTAACAATGGTAACTTGCTCAATAGAGGATATAGGTGCTTGGTCATGGATGAGGTCATCATTGACTGAATGGTCAGTCACAGTTCCTAGCTCCCCATCACTGTCATTGGATTGACAGGTTGAGTAATGAGTGGAACTTGCATCAGACACAACTCCAAGCTCCCCATCACTGTCATTAGATGGACAGATTGAGAAAACAATGGAACTAGCATTAGACACTGTAGGACTAGGAGATTGAGGTTGAGGTCCATGTTTACCATACACATACAAAGAATCATCTATGTCCTCCTGTGCCCTAGGGGTATAATCACCACTAAGAGGAGGGGGGACACCTTTGTATTCTACCTGTTTGAATCTGCTGTAAAGTGGGATATCATAATATCCTTCATCTGTTTCCCTAAGAACAAAAATACCTCTACTCATCTCTTCCTCATATCCTAGGACCTCAGCATTTGACTTTATGCTATGTCCTAAACCTAGCTTAACAGTTGAGCTCATCCCACAATCAATAAGCTTCCAAAGATTTTTAGAAGATGCAAACCAAGAATCAACAATTTTTTGTAAAGCATCTTTGTCTTTGACAGCTTTCATTCCTATTCTTCTATACTTTTTCAGCTTTTCATCTTTTTCAAAAATTTGATTAGCTTGAAAATTTAATTTTTCATTTAAGGAAGATTGCTGTTTGTGGGAGGCTTTAAGCTGAGATTCTAACTTCTTAACAGCTAACTTATGGGCAACTAAGGCAGCTTCTTGGTCACCAAATTCAGATTGCAATTCATCATACTTAGCTTGAAGTGCATTATATGAATCTAATACCACATTTTTGAGCACCAATTGATACCTCATTGTTCACAAGTTGAAAGCATCTAGAGCATGGAATTGAGTTCCTCATCTGTAGTCTGCCTACCCAATTGATCTGACCTTCATCAATGGTCATCAAAGCTTCCTTTTCAATTTGCACTGGCTTGAAATTCTGACCTTTACCTGCTTCCTGCCTGTTACCTTCTTTTGAACCTTTAAACTTGCACTCCCTGGCAAAATGCCCAGTATTGTGGCAATTGAAACATTCAACTTTTCTCTTATCAAATGCCACATGCATTTTTCCATCCACTCTTGGCCTTCTGCCTGTCTTCTTGTAAAACTTCTTAATCTTTATGGCAGTCATAGCAATCTGCCCATTTTATATCCATCTCTTCCAAATCCAGATCTCAATTTGATCTAGGTACTTCATGTATCATACTCCACTTCTTTGCATTTGTGGCTAGAAAAGAATGGATAACTTCACAGCAAGACCAGGAGGAGTAGAGTTGTTATTGGTGTTGCTTTGGGAAGAGGGAAGTTAGGTGGTATAAGAACTATAACTGCCTGTAGCTGTGGCTTGGATTATGCTTGCTTGAAAGAGGCTTTAGCTTGTGATAGACAGCCACATTATCAGATGTTAGGGAAGATGATGTGTCTTTTGAGATGTCTTGTTCAAAGACACTCAAATATTGTTATAAATCGTCTATTGACAGGTGTGTCAATATTCTCTTCGTTCTCATTGTCATGGCTAGACTGTCCCATGCAGGAGGAAGGGATCTCAAAAACTTGTGATTTGCATCTTCATCTGACACACCAGCACCAAGGGCATCCAACTGTGATAGGAGTTTTTGAAACCTATCATATCCTTTCTCCAAGCTCTCCTTAGACGTGATTGTAAATGCCTCAAACTGTTGTTTCAAAATAGCTTTTTGCATTTTCTTTGAGTTCGCATTGCCACCAAACCTTGTCTTGATGGCTGCCACAAAATCTCTTTTGGCATCATCCATGCATGGAAAACGTCTGAGATGTTATTTTGAACTGCCATTAACAATAATGTTCTAGCTTTCCTTTCCTTTCTCATCAGACAAACTGTTCTTTTGTGTGGTTTGAAGGAGGACCTGTATAAACATCCTTACCTTTGGTGACTCTCTTCTTTGAGTTCCCATTCTGAATTACTTTCCAGACCTCATTATCTATATACTCAAGATAATGTTCCATCTCCATCGCCCACGTATCATAATCATCTTTTTGGAGGACGGGCAGTTTAATGTTTGAAAGTGTATTTGTGGTGATTATTTGTGGTGGTTTAGCAGGAGCATCTCCTTTATTGGTTGCTGGTACAGATCCATCCAAAGTACGCATACGTCATTTAAGAGAAAGTTCTCATCATCATGAAGAGAAAAATTATCGTTTGCAGACATGATTATTTGATTTGGTGGAATAACAGGTTTTGATCTATGTTCAAACTTGTGCAAAGTCCCTTTAGTGGCTCTGATACCACTTGTAGGTCCTTATAAACAGGATCTGAATGTGCCTTGAATGACTAATAGTCCTTTGAATAAATCCAAAGATACTATAGGAGACATATGATAGAATATATCTATTGTAGCGGAATATCAAATTCTTTATACAGATGAACACAAGAAAAATACTAAAATTTGCTATTACTATTACTATTGATGTGAATTACCTCATCAACTCATATGTTTACAATACTATTATACGTTCATTTTATAGTTAGGAACACTAAACGCGTTAAGTGATAATGCTGATTCTTCCTAGATTAACGCTATTTGATAACTAGTACTATATTTACAACAGACCTTAACTGTCTGACCAAAGCAGTATTACTTTATACTGCCCAGACTTAGTTAAAGCTGACAGACTTAACTTGCTCTACCAGACTTAACTTTATGCTATACAGTACTAACTATTCAGCTATCAGTACTAACTTTTAACTAACAGGACATAACTTTAATACTAACTGTCTTAAGTTGTGTACAATATTTCCTAACAATGAGCGCATTATTCATATTACTCATACTGGTCTTATATAATATACTTATATAAGTTTAAGTTTTTATGTCGTTGAAAGAAGAGTCATGTTTTCCCCATCGACAGGTTACCTACAAGTCTCTATATTAATTCCAAGCCCATAGAGATTCCAGTGAGCTTGTGATGAGGTGCTAGAGGTACCAATGGAGGATCAGGCCTCTACCTTCGAGCACTAACATACTACCCTTATCACCGGGCTCATTGCTGATTTCTAATCCCGGGGAGGAGCCGAGGATGCATGGAGGACCATGAGGAGGGATCTGCAGACTTCCTGTTGACGGAGGAGACAATGATGATAATGAGTCATCTAATGATGACGACGTTAATGATGATGTTGTGAAGGATACAGAGGCATTTGAGACTGATGAGTCTGCTTCTATACCACCCACCTGTCCACACCATATCATCTTGTTTTCTAAGTATTAACCTATGCTGTTGGTTATGATCATGCTACTGTATGATGTGAATTTATTTATGCCATGGTTGCTGTTATTTGTTTATCTACAGCCATGACGTTTGGTCTCATCTACATATATGTGGTAAATATGGAGTGTCATGATTTGTCCTTGGATGAAACTTCATATACGTTTTATTCCCTATGATCTTCAGGAAACGATGACAACTATTAATCAAGGGATGAGTGTTGAGGAAATTGAGCGGGTTGTAGCCCATAAGCTTACAGTTGCTATAGAAAAATTTATGAACATATGATTAAGTGATAACAACATAGCCCGCAAGTCAATGAGCCAGACCGAATGACAAGAAGACAAGGTAGCAGAGAATGCTAGCAACAAGAGGAAGTGGGAAGGTAACCATAATGGAAGTTCGAGCCAACAAAACAAAGGGCATAAGGTGCCTAGAGCGCACACTACTAGGCCAATCAGCAAGAAAGGCATTATGCTGGTGCAATCTCTACTCTATGGCTCCAAACCAGTGCAAAATTTCCCCATTTTTTGATTGTTGCATGGTTAAGTGCGGAAATTGCAAGAAGGTTGGCCACATAATCCAAAATTGTAAAACACCTGTTATTACTAGGAATCAACGAACCCGCACCTGTTATGAGTGTGGAAGTTTGAGACACTACAAGAGTGAGTATCCAATAGTGAAGTTTTAGAAACGTGTAGACAAGATCAATGGAGGGGTGGAGGGCGCATCTAAGCTATAGACATGCAAGTGCAATTGAATTTGTAACCAAACTAATGGACAAAGTATAGCCTCCTGCTAAACGACAAGATGAGAACAAGAGGAAGTTGGATAACACTTCTAATAATAATCAGAACCAACAACAGAAAAACATAAGACAAAATACTGGCAGAGCTTACATTGCAGGGCACGGGGAGAAGAAACATTACGGCGGATCTAAGCTGTTGTGTTCTAAATGCAACTATCACGATGATGGTCTATGTGCTTCCAAATGCCACAAGTGCAACAGAGTTGGCCCCTCTTGCCTTGATTGTTAGGGTTCTATAAATGCCCATATTGCCTAACAATCCAAAGGGAGCTGGGCAAGTCAGAAGGCTTACTTTCTATGATGTTGGGAATCAAGGGCACTATGGGAATGATTGCCAGGAGCGAAAATAAAGATACCAAAAAAAAACCCATGAAAACCAAACAGGATGATTACTGGTTTCCGGATGTGTGAGCAAGTGAATGTGGTGTTTGACTCACCCCATTGCCCCAGGAGGAAGAAACGAACAAGACCTTAACAACATTGAGGATGAGATCGACGCTTAAAAGAGAAAGTTGGAACTATCTTAAACTTTATCTCCTTAGGAGTTCTTGTTGTGTTTCTCTTAAATTTCCGTTGTATGAATGATTTCAAATTATATATCAAATCAATGTGTCATGAAAATTTCATCAAATTTACTTTAATTCCCTAAATTAATTGGGCAACCCACTCTCTCAAATATCATGAAATCATAACGCTATTTTGACGAAAATGAGCAATGCATCATTAGTCCTTAATTATACATGGCCTGATCAACTATGTATAATTCAGGAAAGTACCATGCCATGCTGAGAGTAGTCACCCTAAAAACTTTCTGTCAAGAAAACAATTTCCTACTTATATCATGTACTGTGTTCATATTCATAATATGTGTTTACTTCTGAAAAGCGAATTAGTAACCATAGCAACTAAGCAGACCTTCACTCCATCTTACTATAAAGTTGACATCATCTTATACCAAATCCTAAGCAAAAAAGCCGACACACATCACTAGTCGCCCTATGATAATTCGCTATTAAATTTGCTTGCCATTAGAGAATTTACTAAATCATCCGTTCAACATTGACCTGATGCCCGTAGAACTTGGAAGTTTTGACGTCATAATTGGTATGGATTGGTTATCAATGTATCATGCCATAATAGCTTATGCTAAAAAGAACATTTGTATTCACTAGGGAAGTGAAACCTTAATTGTCCATGGTGACGAAAGCAATCACAGAAACGAGACTCATTTGAACATCATTTCATGCACTAAAACTCAGAAATATTTGTTGAAAGGACATCATGTCTTTCTGGCACATGTTACTACAAAGGAGACTGAAGACAAGTCAGGGGAGAAGTGACTTAAGGATGTACCAATCGTTCAAGATTTTCCAGAAGTATTCCCTGAAGAATTTCCGGGTCTTCCATAGACTCGACAAGTGGAATTCCAAATCAATTTGATGCCTGGTGTTGCACCTGTAGCACGAGCACCTTATCGATTGGCTCCTTTTGAAATTAAAGAATTGTCGGATCAACTGAAGGAACTTTCTGACAAGGGCTTTATAAGACCCAGTTCCTCACCTGGGGGAGCTCCGGTCTTGTTTGTAAAAAAGAAGGACAGATCATTTTGACTGTGCATCAACTATTGGGAATTAAACAAGCTGATTGTGAAGAATCGTTATCCACTCCCAAGGATCAACGATTTATTTGATCAACTACAAGGATCCAGTGTTTATTCTAAGATAGACTTGCGACCGGGTTATCATCAGCTTTGAGTACGTGAAGAAGATATTCTAAAGATGGCATTCAAGACTTGGTATGGTCATTATGAGTTCCAAGTTATGCCATTCGGTTTTGTACGAAAGCAAGGCGGGTGATTTATGGTCTCCATGAATCGGGTGTGCAAAACCGTTTTAGAATAAGTGTAATTGTCTTTATTGACGATATACTAATTTATTCAAAGAACAAGAAAGAACATAAAGAACATCTGAAGGCAATTATGGAATTGCATAAGAAAGAAGAATTGTATGCTAAATCCTCTAAATGTGAGTTTTGGATTCCTAAGGTACAATTTCTCGGCCACGTGATTGATAGTCAAGGCATTCACGTGGATCCCGCCAAGATCGAATCCATAAAAGATTGGGCATCACCCAAGACTCCTACAGAGATACGGCAATTTTTAGGTCTTGCCAGTTATCCTCAGAGATTCATCGAATGATTTTTGAAAATTGCTAAGCCAATGACCAAGCTCGTGCAAAATAAAATCGCCTTTGAATTGGGTAACAAGCAAGACGTAGCTTTTCATACATTGAAGAATAAGTTGTGTAGCGCACCTATCTTAGCTCTCCCTCAAGGAGCTAAGAACTTCATTGTTTATTGCGATGTGTCGCATAAAGGATTAGGTGCGGTGTTGATGCAAAACGAGAAGGTGATTGCTTACGCATCACGACAGTTTAAGATTCATGAGAAAAATTATAATACTTATGATTTGGAACTTGGTGCAGAGGTGTTTGCTCTAAAAATTTACAGACACTACTTGTACGGAACCAAGCACACGGTGTTCACGGATCATAAGAGTTTACGACACATACTTAACCAAAAGGAGCTAAACATGAGGCAACGTCGTTGGTTAGAGTTGCTCAGTGATTATGATTGTCAAATTCGTTATCACCCGGGGAAAGCAAACATAGTGGCCAATGCCTTAAAGCCGTAAAGAACGGATTAAGCCATTACGGGTTCGAGCCTTAGTCATGACTATTGGTTTGGATCGCCCCAAACAAATTTTGGAAGCTCAAATAGAAGCACAGAAACCAAAGAACATCATGAAGGAAGACGTAGGAGGTATGATCAGGAAGGATATATCAAAGGAAAAGTTAAAACCCCGTACCGACAGAACTCTATGCTTAAATGACAGGAGTTGGTTTCCATGTTATGGTGATTTAAGGACTGTGATCATGCACGAGTCCCACAAATAAAAATACTTTATCCATCCGGGTTTTGACAAAATGTATCAAGACATGAAAAAGCTATATTGGTGGCCTAATATAAAGGCCGAAATCGCCACCTATATTAGCAAATATTTGACGTGTGCTAGGGTCAAGACTGAACACCAAAGACCATCAGGATTGTTGGTACAACCCGAGATACCTCAATAGAAGTGGGACAATGTCACCATGGATTTTTTTCACAAAGCTTCCTAAGTCGTCGCAAGGTCATGACACCATTTGTGTGGTTGTTGACCGACTTACTAAGTCTGCAACCTTTACGCCAATGAGAGAAACTGATTCCATAGAGAGATTGGTGAGAATGTACCAAAAGGAGGTAGTCACGAGGCATGGAATACCTGTCTTAATCATTTGTTATCGTGACCCTAGATTCACATCAAATTTCTGGAGATCACTTAAGAAGGCTTTGGGTAATAGCTTGGATATGAGTACTGCGTACCATCCACAAACTGATGGACAAAGCGAGAGAACTATCCAAACTCTTGAGGATATGCTACATGCTTGTACGATCGACTTTGAAAATGGTTGAGTTAAACATTTGCCACTAGTTAGATTTTCTTACAACAATAGTTATCACGCTAGCATCAAGGCTGAACCATTTGAAGCACTTTATGGTCAAAAGTGTCGTTCACCTGTTTATTAAGCCGAGGTTGGAGAAGTTCAACTCAC
Organism: Tanacetum coccineum; assembly: GCA_026074375.1. Classification (NCBI taxonomy): domain Eukaryota; kingdom Viridiplantae; phylum Streptophyta; class Magnoliopsida; order Asterales; family Asteraceae; genus Tanacetum; species Tanacetum coccineum. The sequence goes on from BQNB010034216.1 coordinate 34,474, forward strand.
CGGTCCAGAAATAATTCAAGAGACAACCGACAAGGTCATCCAGATCAAACAAAGAATTCAAGCCGCTTATGATCAACAAAAGAGTTATGCCAATTTAAAGCGTAAGCCGATGGAGTTTCAAGTTAGGGATAGAGTTACGCTTAAATTTTCACCTTGGAAAGGGGTCTTACATTTTTTGCAAACAGGGGAAGTTAAACCCTAGATATGTTGGACCTTTCAAGGTGCTGGAAAAGGTTGGATCCATTGCTTATAAGGTTGAGCTCCCTCAAGAGTTGAGCATGGTTCACAATACATTTTATGTATCCAACTTAAAGAAATGTTATTCTGACGAACCATTAGCCGTTCCCTTGGAAGGACTTCATGTGGATGACAAGCTCCGTTTTGTGGAGGAATTTGTAGAGATCATGGATCAAGAAGTCAAACGGTTAAAGCAAACCCGTATCCCAATCGTCAAGGTTCGATGGAACTCGAGGAGAGGTCCTGAGTTCACATAGGAACGTGAAGACGAATTTCAAAAGAAGTATCCACATCTCTTCACTAAACTCGTACCTTCGTCAAGTGTTGCAACTTGAGCCTTGAGGACAAGGATCTTCTAACGGGTGGAGACTGTAACATTTTCACATTTTTTAGGTCATTTATACTGTATTTATTTCATTATTTATATTTAGGGTTTTAGCTTTGTTTTTAAATTATGTATCGCATAGTTAAAACGCTTGTAAACTAAAAATTATCATTCAACGTAAACGGACACCAAACAAGTTAAAGTTTACATCAACCAAGTGTTATATAGTTATTAAGAGTATAATTTTTAACTTTTCATAATTTATTTTTGTTGGTTACGTAAAACGCTTACGTTTCGCAATAAATTACATCCGGGCATACCCGAAAGACCTTTTCCTATTCTATTACTCCTAACCAATACCCACAATTATAACCAACTACATAAAAAATTAACTCACTTTTATCACTTATTAACCATTTAGGCCAGATACATACACATACACTTGATAATTAAATCAAAAACTACTTGTATACCTTTCTTATAACCCCACAAATAGTACTGTATCACATGTTTCCTTAAATATCGGCACAGCACATGTACCCTAAACACATATTTCAGCCCATTGTACTTGGCCTAGGGAAGGAGGTAGAAGACTTCTGTTAACTACTTGGTTTTATTAAACTCTTTCTTCATATGGTTTGGTTTAGAAGGTTTAAGGTTTGCCCACTTGCTATATAAGGAAGGTCATTACTTACTAGCATTCATTTACATACTCCTAGCAATTTCTCACCAAGCCACGGGAGGTCAGGTCACAAAAACTCCTCTCCTTTTCATCTTTAACCTATGGCTCACCTTTTTTATTTTAGGTGAGGTTTCATTTAATTTTCATATTCAGATTAAAGTTACATTCTAAGTATATCTAAGATCATTCAAGTGCATTGGAAGCCCTGTATGCTGGGGTTTGTGGTTTTAACAAGAAGCATACAAGAAACATAATTAGGATTTTCCTAATTAGGGTTTGATCTTCTGGTTGATTCATTGGGTTTAAGCTTAAGTATAAGCTTGTGTTCATCATCTACTATCATTATATGGTCTATTTAAAAGTTTAAAACTTTCTATTTCATTCAGTAAATTTGTATATTGCATGCTTTATATGTTAATCACACCTAGATTATTTAATGAAATTTTGAGATATATCAAGGACATTTATAATTTCGAATCTTATATGTACTTACTTGAAAATATACTTAAAATGACAGGTATACAGTTATATAAGTGTTAATAATTATGTGGTTAGTTTGATGAATTTATTTGTGTTAAAAAGTTTTTATTATAAAAGTTATGAACAAATGATTTTGAGGACACTTACTCATAGACAAGTAGTATGGACACATTATATAGGACTTAAGATATATCAAGTTATGTCATTTTATAAGTTAGAGGACTTGTAATAGTTTAATAAAATAAAAAGTATATAAATCAAGTATATAAAGATAATTATGTACAAACTTAATTACCTACTATTTGAATTCGTGTATAAACACATATATTTTATATTTTATTTAATTATTACTTATCACAAGAATATGTAAGCATATAAGAATTTGAAAAACGAGCTATTAACGAAGGAGTTATGACATTTTTAAGTTTTACAATAATTAATTATATAAAGTTTTTGTTAGTAAAAGTGATTTTATAAAAATATTAATGTTTCATATTTGATATATTAAGTGAGATTATTTTATAAAAGATAGTACTTTATGACGAAATCCACAACATGTTAGAACATCGTACAAAAAACGGTGGTTATAAGGAAGGTGATAGTTATTTACGTTATTTACATGTTTAAGTTAAAAAGTATTTTTATAAAAGTAAATTTATAAAAATAGGTTACTGTTCACGACAGTATACTGTTGGGAAATAATTTTCATAAATAGAGTTTTTAATTACGAAGACGTGGACATAGGAATCACTTAAAACCGAATTAAAACGAACGAGATACGATTAAAATACGATTTCAATAATTAAATTATAAAAAGTATTTTTATAAACTTTCACTTACTGTTACTGTTCATAACAGTACCAAACCATATCATAAATGTAAAATTTGATTATACTTTTCAAATACGAATCCATACATATAAAGAATGAGCCAAACAGATTAGATATGAGTAAGTTAGGACTTTTGGAAGGTTACGGCGATTAATTATATAAAAGTAGTTTTATATAATTTTATAAAAACAATTAAACCAATTATATAATATCATTATATAATCAATAATAATATTAAAACATGTATTATTAACAAGCAATCAATTGTGAGACAAAAACCACACTTTATCTTACAGATACAAATACAAACACCTTTATTCATTAAAGTACGGTTTAAACATTGTTTTGACATTTCAAACTAAACAAAGACTATTAGGTGGTGGTGTAACTATATAACTTGTGATGTAGTACTATTAAGTACATTGTACTCATACGACCTATATTTAATTAGGTTGCATTCGGTCTTATCCATGACGTTTCCATTCACTTGATTCATATACACCAGTTTATTCACTAAGGTGAGTTCATAGCCCCATGTTTTACTATATCAATGATTTACAACTTTTAGGGTGAGATACATGCTTTGTTTTACAAATTGGACGTAAGTGTACATTTTAACATGATTACGTGTTTGCCTAAGTAGCGATAACCCATCTGAGCCCATTATCATGAACTGTCAATTACTTGTTGTGAGCGCGAATGTTATAAATAGATCTATTTGGGATTGAAATCCCCATCCGGGTGAGTAGCTCTCACTGGTGTCACGGAGTGAACCAACGGATGTATACCATGTTGGATTTGGGATGTTTCGGGTTGAACATCACCACAGGCAATGTGGCAATATTTATATTGCATTCATACATGTCGAGCTTTAGTGTCATGAACTTAGGGAAACGTAAATACATTTTGTGATGGGTGTAGAGGTTGCATAATCACGGAGAAATCTTGCGGTTCTACTTTATATTTACATAAACCTATGAATTCACCAAATTTATGTTGACGTTTTAAAGCATGTTTTCTCATGTCTATGAGGCACGAGGTGCTAAGGATACATTGGGATACTCTTTTGGGGAGTCATGCATAAAAGATTTGGAGTCATTACATCTTAGGATATTTGTTATGATCTAAAACATTTGTTATCAAATGTTTAACAATTTAATCCGTTGTGCTTTGTATCAAATAATTTCAATAAATCCAATGTATCGTATTTTAAACGACTCTTTTAAAGGTCGTTCTCATATCTTGTGCTATTGATCTATGAAGTAACGCTCCCGGACACACTATTCCGCTGCGACCCTATTTTGGGGTGTTACAACAAGCATGCAAAAGGAACTTCAAAGGAATTCCTAAGAATACAAGGTTCCAAGATCTACGATGAAATAAGAAGTGAAGCCATATGTGCAATGACCACCCCTTAAAGGGAGATTGTTAGCCTACGAATTATTAGAAGTGATGGTCATTATTTATTCCCACACGTTGTATAGGATTATTATAGTCTACGGGAATTTATTAATCTAATTGGGCCTAAGTTAAGGGTATAAAGCCCACCCAAGTAACAAGCCCGGCCTATGGAAGCCCATGTAAAAGCCCATAGATCTGACCCATTTCTTCTTAAGTATAAAATCCTCTCCTAGCATGTTAGGAGAGGTTGGTCAGTTCATTTCTCTATTTCATAAGTAGGTGTTATGAGCTCTCCCTCCTCTCTCTCTCTAGCTTTCTCTCTCTAAACCCTCTCATCTACTTTTTATCTTCTCCTCTTATTTCTTATGTTATGTGTGTGAATATAGTAAGCTAAAACCTTACAAGTAAGACCCATTCTCCAACTCTCAACCAGTAAGACATGCACCATCTTACTGCGTCTGACTCTCAATATAAAAACAAACAACCAACACATCTGACCGCGTCTGACTGGTCAGACATTAGATGTGGTTCAGATGTTTTTAGAAAAAACAAACACATCCATGTTTTGTTTTAAGGGATTTATAATGTGAAAACAAAGTTTTGGGTGCGGCTAAATGGTTGGGGAAGATGACATTTTTAGACTATTTTCACTTTGCACCTTACAATGTCTATGCTTTACATTTCTACTCTAATACGGAGTATATTAATTTGTATCAAAATAATCAAATATTGGTTTATAAAACTGACATTTTCCACCCAGGTTTTAGACAAACTTTAAGAATGGTGATGCGGTCGTTGCAAACCACAAAAGTTTTACAACTCCCTAGGCAGTGCACCTAACCATTGTAGTGTAGTATAAGCAAGACTCGGGGGTTGTTATCGTTCTCTAGGGGAATAGCCTGTGATGGTCGGATCGAATGTCACTAAGGTCTAAGGGTTGAAGAAAGATTATTTTTGTATTTTTATATTTTTAGAAAGCAAGTAAAATCTCAGGTTTGAAGGGGGTTTGATTTAACTAATAACTACTAATCCTAATTCTAATTAACACTATTCTAACTATGTGGAAACTCGTTTAGGTAAACAAATATGTTCACTTAATCATGCACTGCTCCTTGGTTGATCATCCTAATCCTATTGCCCGTCACACTTGAGATGTAATGTGTAAGTATTTCCTAAGTCATGAACGAATTATACAAAAACGCCGTCTATGTAATATTTCGTTAAGACAACACACAAGTAAGGTAGTATGAAAACTATTACAAGGCCCCTAAGAGTACATTACATGCATTAAAACACTTAAAAGGTGATCAACCATATTAGGGCAAGGTAGTATGAAGACTATTGCAATGGAATCTTTTCTACATAATCATGTTTCCCTATACGTCTATGCCAATGTAATATCTTATGGCTAGTTTTCTAGAGCCTAACACGCACATCCATCAACAAAAAGCAATAGAATAAGGATTTACAAACCAAGTTTCATGCAATCATAAGCAAACACTAATTAGCCTAGCATGTTAAAAGAAAATAAAGAACAATAATTAATCAAACAATAAGACATATTGAAAGATTAAAGGGATAGAAGATCTTCACTTGATTAAAACATGGAGTTAAGGTAGATACAAGAGGGCTTTGAAACCCTAAAATCAACCTTACAACTGATAATATTCGTACACAAACTATGACTCCTGAGTTCCATACTTAAAACCCTAAAAATAATGTTGTATATATAGAAAAACAATCGCGACGGCGTCGCGAGTAAATTGCGAGCCGGTACACGAGAATTTCTTAGGTTTTCTTCTGAGGTGGCTGCTCTGACTTAGTCATAAACCTTCATGATCGCGTTTTTAGCCTCCTGACGCCATCACAAGAGATTTGTGATGCCGTCTCCATGACCTGTATGCCCATTACTCATCAACTTTTATGTAGAGTTGTAGTCTTGTCCGTTTCTTCCCAAAATGAGTTCAAATCAAGTGTATTCCCTCATATTTCCATCCAAGTGCTAAAAACATAAAAATAAACGATTAAGCATGTATTTTAGAGATATTTGCATGATTTAAGAGGTTAAATGACCCTGAAAAAGTGTATAATTTGACACCTTATCAAATGGTCCAATCAGTTTCTTGAGTGATGAAATGTTTTACGGATGGTCTAAAAATATGAGTGCAACAAATATAATTTTGTTAAGCACTTTGTTTAATGTTTTTGCTTACATACATTATTTTAAGTTTTTTACTTTAACATTATATAAAGCTTTCGAGTCTAAGTTGATACATCTTCTATCAAGCTCCACTCGAACCAGTAGTCTTCTTCTTAACGCCCTCCATACGAATTTCTTAACCTTTTTAGGCACCAACTTGTTCCAAAGCATTTCTCTGCCTCTCTGCTATGTCACTATAATCATTTCATCGATATTTTGATACTCTTTGATTGTGAACTCATCATCTTCAACAAGCGACCACTTCCACATATCCTTACAATTATTAGAGATAACAAGGTACACACAACCCACCATTATGATCGTGAAATCTTATGATAGGTGTAATGGTCACCTCAACTTCACCTTCATCTCAACTATCATATTAGTTTTTCAACACACCACCTTATATTCATTTTTCAGTCTTAATGGTCACCACCGAACCATCCGTTTATGGTTGCAATGAGATCGCCAGAGCTGATGGTGTTGTATGTTCATGTTGGTGGTTGTAGGTGGTGGTGTTGATAAACAAGAAATGGTTATGGTGGTGTAAGTGGGTTTTCAAAAGATAAAAGAAAGAAGAGGTGAAAAGACATATATTATGTATGTAAAATAAAAGAGGATATAAGAGACTTTTGCCACTTTTGTCTTCATGAAAACAAACAGTCTACACTTGTAATGTCTGGAGACATAAGAGCCGAGAAGCTCTTATTTATAAAAAACAAACGAAACATGTATTAAAAAGGATAAAACAATTAACAAAACAAAATTAGGAAACTAAAACCCTAAAACAAACCACAACGAATCTTTAGTCACTTCTAAAGATTCAACGATGCAATCTTAAGAATGGTAATTGTAATTCAGTTAGGGTTAGATTCATATTAAGAAGTCGATGTTGATAGCAGTTTGGAATTTGAAAGATTAATTGAAAGCAGTTTAGTAAGAGTAGTTTTATTGAAACGTAGGGGAGAAGATAGAAATTTACGGATATACAAACACATTAGAAAAAGTCTACGTGTCATGTCTGGAATTGTGACACATATTACTTATATTTTCTTGATTTAAGATAGATAATAAAAACACATCACATACCTAAAATGCATAAAAATGCCCCCCACCAAGCGCTTTTCTTTATTTACAAGTCTTGTATCTAGACCTAAAGTCACATTCTAAGTGACTCCATCATCCGTCACACTACTACTATCCTCTTTATTGACTTTGTATTCGGGTCTGAATTATAAGCATTCCTTATAAAATCTAGACATCTTATTCGTTACATAGTTAACTCCTCTTCTCTTGTCATCATCACTTCTAAACTAGACAGATTGCATGTAATCTTTCTCAAGATTTGGCACTAATCGATATAGTTCTACCTTTTGGGAAATTTGGTAAGCAACTTCGTCTATTCCGTCCGTGAACTTAATTACGCCTATTGAATGATTATAGGTCAAACTGGATGCGTCAACAACTGGCTTACCTAGCACTACATGTGATAAACAACTATCTATGGCCGACCCAACATCTTATACGACTAAAAAATCTGTAAAATTCCATACAAAGACATGGATTCATCTAACTCTTCCCGTAACGTTACTTATATTTTCAGGGTTCTCGGGATCTCTTCTAGGTGCAAGTTTCTTTTTCATAATCCAATTATAATGTATACTATACATGATGTTCACGGAGGAGTTTATGTCAATATAAGCTTTTCTCACATGCACATAACCTATATTGCATGGTATACTTATACTCAAAGGATTGCCTCTTTCTATGATTGGGAGTATTTTATGAAAAAATAGGTGAGGATCATGAAACAGGTACCTTTGGTAAGCTAATTCATCTTTTGTGGGAAATTTGTCAAAGTAATCTACACCTAATTCATTCCTTTCTTCTTCCTCCTCAACTTCTTTTTCATCTTTCTCCTTTACTCCTAACTTTCCTTCTAAGTAATAAAGCTCACTAGTGGGGAGGACAACTGAGTTCAAGGGTTCAAGAAGCTTGTTGAGCTATCGAACCCTTCTATTAATGGGTGAAGTTGGTGATTCGGGTGGTGATAATGGATTCACATTCTCCATAGTGAAGAATGGAATAGTTAGCGGACTTTCTACAAACACGCGCACAACGAAAAGATAGACTAAACAAAAGCTAATGACTAGAAATTAAAAATATCACTTGATAGGAAACTAGTGAGTAGACCTAAGCTAGATAGAAATCAAAACCTAGACTATTCCCCAACAGCGGCACCAAAAACTTGATGTGGCGTGTTGCTACACCGAAGTTTTACAACCTCCTAGGCAGAGTACCTAACCATTGTAGTGTAGTAAAGACAAGACTCGAGGGGTTGATCGTTATCTAGGGGAATAGTGAGGTAGGTTTGAAATGTATGTCACTAAGGTCTAAGGGTTGAGGGAGTAGCATTTTTGCATTTTTACTTTTTTTAGAAAGCAAGTAAATTCAATATTTTGAGAGGGGGTTTTAACTAAACTAATTTACTCCTAATTATGCAAGAAATGTAAAAGTGGTGAGAAACTCATATAGGTAAACAAACGTGCTCACTTAGTCATGTATTACTCCCTAATTTCTTTACCTAATCTATCGTGTTGTCACACCATTGCTGGTGCAATGTGAAATATTCCCCTAATTCGATTGCATGGTGGTCAGTCTTGCGTATACATGATCACCTAAGTAAGCAGCGCCTAACAATGCTTTTCTTACCTAATAGTTAAATCGCACGCAATATATACTCACCTAAATTAACAACCTAAGACGTATGGTTCGTTAATTAGTCACGTTTCAATAGACGTATTATAACACCCCATATTTTAGGGTCATTGTACGTCGTTAATAAATTCACTATTTATTTTTAGTATTGTACGCGTTTGCTTTTAAATTGAAATCGTTAAGTTAAATCGCGTAAGCTAAAAATTATCGTTCAATGTAAACAGGCATCAAACAATTAAATGTTTACATCAAGAAAGTGTTAGATAATTATTTAAAGGATAATTATTGACTTTGCATATTTTATTTTTATTGGTTACGTAAAGTGTTTATTTTTCTCGATAAAATACGTTTAGGCATTCCCGGAACCACCAAAACTTTTCTACGCTTCAACAAATACCCACAATTGTACCCAATACTCAAAAATTACAAAACTTCATCATATATATCTATATATGGCCGGATATGGATGAGATCATAAGAGAAAATATCTCAAAATCTTGCTAAAAGTCTTGTACCAATTTCGATATCTTACCATCATTCATTCATACCATCATTCATACCATCATCCATTCATATCATGATGCATTTTATTTTGCCATGACACGTTTCCATCCATGCCATGGGTGCATTATTCATTCACCAGACATCATCTTGCATCATGTTTACTTTCCATACTGCACGCATCCTGCATGGTTTCATATAAAGGCGATTTATATAAACTTTTGCTTGTGCAAGATATGGATGCACCTACTATTCTTGTCTCTGCTGAGGAGAATCTTGGGGACCCAATCAATATCAGAGTGGATATCATTCACCCAGAGCCCGTCGTTGCAGTTGCTTTTCCTGCAGCGGCCGTTGTGAGGATACAAGCCCAACACGGGGAGGCTATACGAGGCATTCTTGAGCATTTGCAAAGGGTGCCCATAGAGGAGGAGATGAGTACTTTGAGGTTCAGGATGGGCATGGTCGAAGCGGAGAATGCTTCTTTGCGTGGTAAGATTAAGACAATGGAGGCTATCAAGATGGTTACTCGTAGCCAGGAGAAAAGGGCTCGTATGGAGATAGAGTGACAGTTGGCTTCAGTTCAAGAGTCACGGCGACAGGACCGAGAGAACTTCAAGAAGCTCTAGGAGTTAGTCACCAGTCAGCTCGAATGTCACCCATAGATACCTTGTTTTAGGAATTATGCATTAGCTTGTATTGGATGTTGTAGTATCAAGAAAACCATGTAGTATTTTTGAGGGAAAACAATGAAACCTACTATCTATCAAATCATTGTATTATGAAAATTTCGCAAATTTTGATTTAATTGTCTAATCATTTATGCAAGTCACTTTCACAAATATCACGAAATCATAACGCTATTTTGACAAAAATGAGCAATGCATCGTTAGTCCTCAATTATACATGGACTGATCAACTATGTATAATTCAGGAAAGTACCATGTTGTGCTGAGAGTAGTCACTCTAAAAACTTCTTGTCAAGGAAACAATTTTCTATTTATATCAAGTTTTGTGTGCGTATTCATAAAACGTATTTATCACAAGGAACTAAGCTAATAATCGTAATAACTAAGTAAACTCTTACACTACTTTACTATATAAAGTCGGCATCATCTTACCCCAAATCTTAAGCCAAAAGGCAAAGACGTATCATTAGTCACCCTAGGACAACCCGCTGGCAAGTTAAACGTCATCAAAGTGTTGAGACTCGTACCAATGAAATTCTACATTAAGATAACTAATTGACTTAGCACGTATTAGAAGGATTAAGATGAGCATTTACACCTCTTCATCAACACTATTCTGGATGTGCATCGATTATCGGGAATTAAATAAACTGACAGTGAAGAACCGTTATCCGCTCCCGAGAATTGATGATTTGTTCGATCAACTTCAAGGGTCGAGTGTTTACTCGAAGATCGACCTGAGGTCGGGCTATCATCAACTGAGGGTTCGTGAATCAGACATTCCAAAGACCGCTTTTAGAACTCAATATGGACATTATGAATTTTAAGTCATGCTGTTTGGTTTGACAAATGCACCGGCTGTATTTATGGACCTCATAAATCGGGTGTGCAAACCATATCTGGATAAATTTGTGATTGTCTTTATTGATGATATTCTGATCTACTCAAATAACAAGCAAGAACACAAAGGACACCTTAAGTTAATCTTAGAATTGCTTAATAAGGAGGAGTTGTATGCTAAATTTTCTAAGTGTAAATTTTGGATTCCCAAAGTATAGTTCCTAGGTCACGTGATTAATAGTCAAGGTATTCACATGGACCCCGCCAAGATCGAATCCATTAAAGATTGGGATCTCCTAAGACATCAATGGAGATTAATAATCTTTAGGTCTTACCGGTTATTATCGAAGATTCATTGAAGAATTTTTAAAGATTGCCAAATCAATGACCAAGCTTACTCAAAAGAAGGTCAAGTTTGATTGGGGCGACAAACAAGAAGCAGTGTTCCAGTTAACTAAGAAGAAGTTGTGTAGTGCACCAATTATGGCTTTACCTGAAGGAAGCAAAGATTATATCGTATATTGCAATGCTTCGATCAAAGGTTTGGGCGTTGTGTTGATGCAAAGAGAGAAGGTGATTGCTTATGCATCACGCCAACTAAAAATTTATGAGAAGAACTATACGACTTACGATTTGGAACTTGGAACAGTAGTGTTCGCTCTAAAGATTTGGAGGCACTATCTGTATGGAATGAAGTATGCGGTGTTCACTAATCATAATAGTTTACAACACATTCTAAAACAAAATAAGTTGAACATGAGGCAACGTCATTGGTTAGAGTTGCTCAGTGATTACGACTGTGAGATTCGTTATCACTCAGGGAAAGCAATTGTTGTTGCTGATGCTTTGAGCAGGAAAGAGCGAATTAAACCATTAAGAGTTCGAGCCTTGGTGATGACTATTGGCTTGGATCTTCCTAAACAAATCTTGAAGCTCATATGGAAGTACAGAAACCAGAGAATCTCAAAAACAAAGATGTAGGAGGTATGATCAAGAAGGATATACCGAAGGAGAAGTTGGAACCCCACGTGGACGAAACTCTATGCTTAAACGGCAGGAGTTGGTTGCCATGTTATGGTGATTTGAGGACTGTGATTATGCACGAGTCCCACAAGTCAAAATACTCTATCCATCCAGGTTCTGACAAAACATATCAGGACATGAAGAAGATATATTGATGGCCCAATATGAAGGCCGACATCGCCACCTATGATTAGCAAATGTTTGACATGTGCTAAGGTCAAGGCTGAACATCAAAGGCCATCGGGTCTGTTGGTGAAACCCAATACACCTCAATGAAAGTGGGACAATATCACTATGGATTTTGTCACGAAGCTTCCTAAGTCGTCACAAGGTTATGACACCATTTGGTAGATTGTTGACCGACTTACTAAGTCCGTAATCTTTATACCAATGAGAGAAACTGATCCTATGGAGAAACTAATGAGAATGTACCTAAAGGAAGTAGTCACGAGGCATAGAATACCTGTCCCAATCATTTGTGATCGCGACCCTAGGTTCGCATCAAATTTCTGTAGGTCACTTCAGAAGGCTTTGGGTACTAGCTTGGATATGAGTATTGCATACCATTCGCAGACTGACGGACAAAGCGAGAGGATTATTCAAACTCTCGAGGATATGCTACGTGCTTGCGTGATCGAATTTGGAAATGGTTGGGTTAAACATTTGCCATTGGTCGAGTTTTTATATAACAATAGTTATCACGCTAGCATCAAGGCTACACCATTTGAAGCACTTTACGGTCGAAAGTGTCGTTCACCTGTCTGTTGGGCCGAGGTTGGACAAGTTTAACTCACCGGTCCAGAAATAGTTCAAGAGACTACCGAGAAGGTTATTCAGACCAAGCAAAGAATTCAAGCCGCTCGTAATCGACAAAGGAGTTACGTCGATTTAAAGCATAAGCCGATAGAATTTCAAGTTGGAGATAGAGTTATGCTTAAGGTTTCGCCTTGGAAAGGGGTCATACTTTTTGACAAACGGGGGAAGTTAAACCCTAGGTATGTTGGACCTTTCAAGGTGTTGGAAAAGGTTGGATCCGTTGCTTACAAGCTTGAGCTTTTGCAAGAGCTGAGCATGGTTCACAATACGTTTTATGTATCCAACTTGAAGAAGTGTTATTCTAATGATCCATTAGTCGTTCCGTTGGAAGGATCCCATGTTTATGACAAGCTTCATTTTGTCAAGGAAACAATAGAAATCATGGATCGAGAATTCAAATGGTTGAGGCAAAGCCGTGTACCAATTATTAAGGTTCGATGGAACTCTAGGAGAGGTCCGGAGTTTACATGGGAACGTGAAGATCAATTCCGGAAGAAGTATCCACACCTCTTCACAGAGACCGCAGCATCATCAAGTGTGGCGTCTTAAGCCTTGAGGACAAGGCTCATTTAACGGGGGAAGACTATCACACCCCGTGTTTTCAGGTCATTGTATGACGTTATTTATTTCACTATTTATTTTTAGTCTTGTACGCGTTTGCTTTTAATCTTAAGTGTTAAGTTAAATCGCGTAAACTAAAAATGATCATTCAACGTAAACGGGAATCAAACAATTAAATGTTTACGTTAAGCAAGTGTTAGATAATTATTTGGAGGAAAATTATTATCTTTGCACATTTTATTTTTATTGGTTATGTAAAGTGTTTACGTTTCGCGATAAAATACATTTAGGCATTTTCGAAACCGCCAAAACTTATCTACACTTCAACAAATACCCATTTTTATACCCAATGCTAAAAATTTTATAAAAACTCACCTATTTTACTCTTGGTAGCTGAATTGTACATAAAGGGAACCAACTAAACACTAAATGTTACAAGTATTTACCTTTATGCTTTAAACAACAACTTGTAACTTCAATATAATGCAAGATATTTTGTAAATGATCAAAAACCAACTTTTACTCCCCCTCCTCCCCAAATATTCGGTGAAATATATGTCCTTAGGGGACATTGAGCTCACAAAAACCTTACAAAGTCTTGTATAAACTCTTCCCATTAAACCTTAGGAGTACATGATTAGAAATTGACCAAAGACTTCCTTAATTCCCTCCCATTATCTCTTTGAATCTTGACCACTTCTAATAGAAGTCTTGGACTAGTCAAAGATCTATATAAGGCTTGTGACTAGATAGAAAAACATACAACACTTCTCTTTAGTAAAAGCATCACAAAAACTCACTTGCTCCTCCTTCTCTACCCACGGCACAACACAAACACACCTAAACAATCCATAAACTTTTATTTAACACACATTCAAGTATTCCTACAACATATCTAAGATATCCTAAGGTGTTTAAAAGGTTTGATTTGGGGTTTATAAGTGTTAAAGCAAGAAGGTTCAAGATTAGGGTTTACTTGGATTTAGGGTTTTCTAAGACTTGAAAGCTAGGGTTTATTTGCTAAATAAGGGTTTAGACATTGTTGTTCATCACCATACATCATACTAAGGTTACCTAAAAACCTTATACTCTTTACATTCATGATTTTATGTGTATGTAATGGCTATGTAGTTAATCACCATCTAGGAAACTTATTTACATGTAAAATGGATTTTTACTTATGATCATGGTATAATATACTTTTACATATGTTATACGGATGTTAATATCATGTGGGAATTAAAGTATAAGTAATGTACAAGTGTGATTTATGTATAAAAAGTGTATATAAACAAGTTACCTAAAAAGTGTACTTATTAAAGTTTATGAACAAATAAGTATGTAGACTTATGGATCTTCTGATTCTTGGATAATATTTGGACAAATGATGGACTAAGAACCTTAAGTATGTGATACATGTGATATTAAGTGTTGTAATGGACTTGTAACAAAGTGGCTAAGCTAAAAAGTTATAAAAACAAGTTTAAACACATTTTTAACAAATTTATCTTAAGGGTCTAATCAAATTCAAAAAATAATGTATTTATTTTATATTTTTATAAAGTACTACATGTCATGAGGATTCCAACCATATAAAAAACTTAAAAATCCGATATATAACGAAGGAGATACGGCATTTACAAGTTACACGATAATAAACGCGTTTATAAAAGAAATTTTATAAAAACTCATTGCAAATCACCTCTGATATAAAATGTTGGATATTTTTCTCAGATAGTTCATATTTTTAGGATTCCAAAACATTAAGAATCATAATTTTTGAATCAATAACGAAGGAGTTATGAATTTCGTAAGTTTACGATAATAAATACTTTTATAAAAATAATTTTATAAAAGTTTCTGTTCACATCAGGTATTTTTATTTTGAAAACATCATTAATTAGATAGAACTTTTAATTACAAAGACGTGCTGGAAAGAATCACTAAAAACGAAGTTAAAACGAATAAAATACGACGTTTAAGAGTTTACGATAACTAAATTTATAAAAATCCATGAACAGTAAATAGTACTGTTCATCAGAGGACTCAAAATATGAAAATATAATATTTTGATACATCGTCTTAATACGAGAGCGTAGACGTAAAGAACATACAAAACGGGCTTAAAACGAGAAAGATACATACTATTTTATACTTTTGCACTATTTTTTGACGTGTATAGTGTTAGTTTGTTTTTAATATAAATTTTTACGAAACATTTTAGAATCACTTACATAATATTTATACATGTCTTAAACTTTATAAATATTATTCTGCAAGGGCGATTGAACTATTTATTCGATTATACGAATACAATTACACGATTATTAATTATCAAATGTGATTTAAATGTTATTTCACAAACGCAACTAGATGGTAATGTAGCTATATATAATTATATATGGTATTAGTTAATCAAAGTTGTTGGGAATTATATTTGAGTTGATAAGATAAAACAAGAATGAAACAAGATGGAAACAAGAGGGACTTAAATGACAATTATGGAACTCTACAAGCTGGTGGAGTTTATTCTACAAAAGATAAAAGATTCCAAAAGATATGATTCTTGAAGATAAAGATGAAGTTTATTAAAGAATTAAAAGATTTAGTTTCCTTATACAATTATATTTTCCCTTGTAAATCTAAATGGACTCTACTATATAAAGAGATTCTTAGATATTGTTTTATGTGTGTCAAAGATGTAAACACCAAAAAAGTGTGTGTGTGTGTGTGTTCTAGGCGTCAAGTCCTCTAAGTGGACGCCTAGGTTTAGTTGGTTTAGCCTCAAGGTAATCAAGGTTTTTCTTGATCCCTGTTACAGTTCATTGATGTAATCGTATTATTCTGATCAAATAATATTAAGGCTTGGAATGTTTGGTAAAACCTTGTTATGATAATATTGATTCTATGTTTGAATATTCCGCCTATGTTATCATTATCCTAGATTAAAGGTCTAAACAACCTAGAGCTACAACGATCTATAGGTTTTCACAATTGGTATCAGAGCCAGTTGGCTCATGATCTAGGACCCAACAAAGTGTTATTATTGGCGAAAAGAAGGTACACGTTTGGTGAAAATTAGGTTTTTTCTGCAAAACCCTAAATCGTTATATCTGAAAAGTTGGAGAACGTGTAGAAGTTTGCAAGGGTAAACGATTGATGTGTTGTGATGTTAACACGAGATCTGATTGGGAAACAGGTTGTGCGTATGAAAAAGATTTTCATCACACCCTAATTTTGGAAGCAACAAGGGCAGTAAGTGTACTAGAAGGTGTATGGCTGACGTAGCAGAATGTTGATAGAAAAGAAAAGTTTGGAACACTTTTCTTGTAAAAACCGTTCCAAAAGAGAGCATGGTTTGTTACGTTTTTATAGGTTTTGCAAATCGTTGATTGCTATTGTTTTCAATTCGTGGATGCCATGGTCACTATGACTATGAATTTCATGACATGGTGAAGTCGTTTTTGTGTTCTGTTCGTGAATAGAAAAAGTAGCAGCGGTTAACAACAAGGATCAATAATTAAGGTTTTGATATCTTAGCAGCTTATTGTTGAACCTGATGTGAGCTGAAATCATTGATTTAAGATCGTCTTTAAGGTATAATGCGTATAACTCTACTACTATTCTGATTCCATACCATTGTTAGTAATGCCTGTAGAAGACTTAATACTGCTAGCAATTGGCTCAAAAGAATGTTACTACTGCTCAAAGCAGTTTGTGCTGCTAGTTGATGATCGTTAATGCTGCTAACGAGTGTTAATATTGCCAAGGTTATTTAATGCTGCCATTGGTAAGGTGAAGCTGCTACTACTAGTCTAAGTTATTAGTGTTGGAGTGACAACACGATATCTATTCATGATAGTTGATTATGGTGATGACAGTTTGCTAAAAGTGATATGTCGATGTTCGTGTTTGGTTATGGATTGTGTGCTTATTTGTTAAATGTTACGGCTTCAAATCTTATCAAAACAATGTTTTGTTAAGCTACTGGT
>BQNB010034217.1:1537-51767 GCA_026074375.1 Tanacetum coccineum
TTATGTTTATCTCACTATTTAGGGTTGAAATTATCAGTTTCATACCAGCTGCAAGTCTGCAACAAAATTGATTATCCAAGGAAAAAAAGAGATTACTTTTTTACCCCTTCTTAAAACTTAATTGGAAGACTTGCAGTTCATTAACGCATTGCTTTTAAGAGATGTCATGTTTGGTCACTTCATCCACTAATTTCTTAAAGTAATCAAAATTTACCAAATAAATGAGAATTTGAGTTGCCAAGTTATAGAATTTCGAGCACCAGAAGCACATCCAAACACTATATTTACCTCGCACCTTATTACAGCTGATTGTCTAGTTTTAATTTAATCACACTTTCAAAACGCAGATCCAAACACCCCCCAAGTCCCAAATTTAAAACAATACTACAAGTTTTGCACAAGATCGGATACAGCAACAAGTGACTCCTGGCGAAAATATTTATCAGTCACATGAACTGCAGCAGATAGCAAAGACTGGGCCGTTCTGTAGAAAAGCACAAAATTTGCCTTGTAATTACATACATTAAGAAAAGCTTTAACCAAGAGCTTCACATTAATCACATGGATTTTACCTGGCTATATCAGTATCGTTCAGCTCGTTTCCCCTTTTTGTAACAAACTCGATGACTGCTTGTATACCTCCTTCTGCTGATGGCTTAACCTTATCACATATAGCTACAGAGCAACCAGTAAGTGTACCCACCAGCTGCATCAGATTACCAAAAACAAAAGTGAACAACAATGAATACTATAATATTACAACTAAAATTTAGATAATTACACACACACACACACACACAAACACACACACACATTTCTTATGTGTATGTATTCACTTATGTGTGGATGTTTAGTCTTACCTCATCTTTTGTCAACAATATACAAACAGATGAAACGATACGGTTGTATACTTCTGAAGGATCAATAGTTGTGTCCTAATCATCAAAGAAAATCAGAAAATATGAAGATATATATGCAGGGAGCGGTTTAAAGATGGGCAAACGTCACTAAAAGTAATCAAGATTCACCATTGTTTTACCTATCACTCTAACATCTTTTAAAGAGGTTTAACCACTGAGGTTCTAATTCTGTTCCAAAATTATATAATTATTCGAAATTTGACCAACAAACTATACTACCAGTTACATATATGCTCGCGTCACGTGACGCGCCCATTGAGTAAATTAGCTCAAGTGGCATCCCGAATGTATAAAAATTAAGACGTGGGTCCCCTCAGATATTTTAGAAAAAAGTGCAAACACGTCAGGCCATGTCAGGTAATTTATCATAAAACTCGCCACACTAAAATAAATAAGAAACCTGAGGTTAAAAAAAGTTTGAGTGACCAAAGGTTAAACAACTGTGAGATTTTGTCTAGTATTTTAAAATATTTGCCTTTCAAAAAAAACAGTATATTAACTTACTCTTCTCAATATAGCTATAACGTCCTCAAGCGATGACAAAGCAGCGTAGGATGATTCAATAGGTGTTGTATAATTAGAAGCTGCAGGCCTCGGAAGGGACAGAGATATATCAAAAAGCTGGTCTAAAATCTGCAAAAAGTAACCAAAAAAAAAGGTAAAAGAGCATAGACTCAACCGTCATCACATGCTAAAAAGGAACAACATAAAATTACATCAGCCTAACTATATAAATCATATCAAATACCGACCTGTGCAGAAATTTTTCTAACTTCAGAATTCGTGTCCGCGCAACGTGGAAGGTACATTATGACTCTATCTCCCAAACATAAGGCGTCTCGAGTAGGCAAAAGAAATGCAGCTGGCCATACAAGCATATGCATAAATGAGTTAGACAAAAATTGGAAAAAAATTATTGTTTGGAGCTAAACTCACGTGGCAAATTTGCAACATTGAAGCGTGAGGTGCGATCAATTTGCTTGATGTGCTTGCAACTTCCTTGGCAACCAAGAGCACAATAACCAGTGACACAAAGGGTCCTAAACTTCAGCAGCATTTCATAAGCTGCAAGACATCCTCTTTTCCTCTGATAGTCCAGAGGTGAGGAAACATACTGATCTATCTGTTTCAAGATATGCAAGAGCTGCTCTGCCCGACTTCTTCCATCCTCCCCGCTAAATAATATACAAATGTATATACAATATGTAAAGATGGTACACACAATTTAAGTTCATAATATGCTGCTCATCTCGAAGACAAAAAAAACTACCTCGTTAGAAGAATTGCACACAAAAGAGTAATAAGGTTGTCAATAAGAGGATTCACAGCACCAGCAGGATCACTAGGCAAAGCAAAGAAACCTAAGGTAGCCTGTAAATTATACAAAAACTTACATTAAAAAGGGAAAATTTAGAAGAAACTGAAAAAAACTACAGAGAATCAAACTTGGCACCTTCATGACAATGTTCCTCATATCATTTGTCAACTTTGGATCCACTGATACCAAAGTGGTGCAAGCACTTAAAGCAAGGGCCTAAAATAAATACATGCAACAAAAATACATGAATAAGCATGTAACAATTGCCTTGATAGTAATTAGAAAATAATTATGTTTTTAATATATACAGAGAGCGTTAAAAACCTGAGTGCGCAAGAGCTCAACACTTAAATCAGAAAAAGCTTCTTCATCATGTCGACACATCAGAGTTAATATGTAGTCGAGCAACTGGTCTCTTTTTTTCAACGGGAATGATATTCCACTTTCAGCAGCATTAATGACAGCACGGCCTGCATCAGGTAGTGGTTATCATCTTCGACGCGAAAAATGAGTATATAAATTTCACACAATGAACAGAGCAGCTTATGGAAAAAAAAAAACTATATTTAAATAATGGCAATTGTATATAACTATATATGATCACGAAAACAGCATTCAGGTCACAGATAAGAAACTTAAAGAACAGATGTAAGATTTTGACCAACCTAATAAGTCAATGGCAGTTATAACAGCTTGCTTTGCACTAGGGTGACGTACATTTAAAAGATGAGACAGCATATTAGTGCCCTGAAAAAAGGCAGCTAAAAGTCAATGACATTAAAATACACAGATAAATCTCAAGACCCCTAATTTAATGAGATATTTACCACAAGTGCATCTATTCTGGCTTCAATTACAGTTGATGGAGCATATCTTGCAGCATATCCATACATCAGAGCCAATGCGGCATGAATATCATCAGAATCAATCTTGCTTTTATCTGAGAAAAAGGATATAAATCTGCAAAGCAAACAGTCTCGCATTGTCAAAAACTGTAAAATTATAAGAAGCTAAACAGCCAAAAGCACATAACAGCTTCTGTCTTTACGGTAAGTTTTAAACACAATAAGAGTAACATATTCGACTGAATCTTATTTAGTTAATACATCAATAAAACCTTGTGGAAAAACATTATTAGGACTATAATTAATTGAGGGGTTTTCTTCACTTTATGTAGACCGCAATATACAGAAGTAATCAAAGATATACAACTGTAGTACTTTTTAATCATGAAACTAATCATCCAGTTTTAAATTATCATCTTGTTGAAACACACCAATCTCACAGAAACTTGCTTCTGTTGTATTCTTGTTATATCTTGTTATTACCATTACTTGAATTCTAGCAGCTCTGCAGTGGTATTGTTATATCATGTTATAACCATTATTGTTATAGATGTAGGGAACTGAGGTATATACAGAAACGCGAGATGTATAACCTTTACAAGTAGCCACTTTTTCTCAGAATTTGAGAGCATGATAACCCCCATGGACTTCCTATCGTCGTCAAATTCAAGAGTGATAATCATGTGCCCAGTTCCAACCAACGCTTGACATAAGTCCTATTATCGACTTTTTGAAGAAGTATACCAAGACATCTATAAAAGATAAACATATCAATAAGCCACTTACGACAAAATAAGGATACACGATATAGTAATCCAGTAAAACTTAAAAGTTGCAAAATCATATCAGCAAATAATACCGGTGAAGTAGGGCAGAATGCTCGTCATCAGAAGTATAAAGTTCATACTGTTTTGCAAACGCATTTCCTAAAGAAATTACCCAATCGGTGTCTTGGACTACATCCAATGTTTCAGCCAGAAACTGTAACAAAAAAAAACGATTTCATTTTCTGAATCAATTGACACGAGAAAACTATGAGCTTGCATGTTAAATTCCATACAGATTATGGTAAGGAATTTATACAACGTACACTGATTATCATATCATCCCATGTCTCTTGATAACAAAGGTCTTCTTTAAGGTCTTCTGTGTCGCTGACATATGCTTTCATTTTTGGAATCTAGAGCTTACCAAAACAATATACGAGTTAGAGTTAGGTCAAAGTATAATTTAATCAACCTTATACATACAGGAATGCTATTAGAACACAACAAACATGTTAAACCCAATGAGTTCTAAATGAGTCAGATCCATAGGCCACCCATAGGTAAAGAACTACATTAGTAAAATGAACAAAAGTGGGAAAAGTATGAAAATATGCAAAATTTTGTGTTTATGCCAAAATAGCAATTAACTCCGCAAATAAGTCAAAATTTGCAATAAAAATGGAAGATTCAGAAAAAATATTCCAAAAAGCTTATTCTAAATAAAGAGGTGTTCCCAAGAATTAGCAGAAGTGATGGCTATTTTGGTATAAACACAAACGTTTTGGATATTTTGTCAAAACCCATATATAGCTATTCCTGATAATTTTCCTATTGACTACATAACTCGGTACCTCATCTTGCCAGAACAAGTTTATGTTTTTTGGAAATAGAGACGCCAAGTAACACAGCACCTGCAAGCACAAATACAAAGTATATGTTAATCTGTAACATATATAGCTGTTACATGAAATTATTAACAGAAAGACTTACTGTTAATATTTGAGTAGCAAGCTGTTCCCTTGCAAGAGGATTGTGAAGAAGCACAACTAGACGTGCAAAAAGCTCCTACATGTACGATTTAATTCTTTCATTTTCATTTGAAATTTTGAATATTACAGGCATGCATGTATCTAGTAATCAAGAGGTACCTCAGGGCGTGGGATGTCAACACGGGTTCTACATTCACGCATCATCTTATCATTATGAACTGATCTATGTCTGCACATATCAGATATACATCTGCAAACCTGTAAAAGGGCTTAGTTATTCAAGAATATCACAATTATGCATGTGCGTCATTAAAGTGGAGCATATCCTAGATATAAACCTTAAACATTTATTTATCATATATAAAAAATATATTCAAAGTTACCGTGGCAACTGCACCGGTGTATAAACGGGGTATGATCATCTTCAACATGAAAGGCCAAAGCACATGCTGCAAATCCACATCAAAGGTGTTGTCAACTTGTCAACTTAAACTAATAATTATCTAGATATCTAGATAATCGTGAAACTCCATTAACCAGAGAATAAAGACCAAAAAGGGTTCAAATTACTTTACCTCCATTTCAGGAATAGTTATAGTTATTAATAGGAGACCTTTTTCACATATTGCCCTTAATTCCGTTGGACGAACAGATCCTATTTTAACCTGTGATGGTACATAAGGTACTACTTAGTGGGTTTCATACTCAAAATAGAATTTACAAAACCAAGTAGTAATCCGCAATAGACAAGATACAAACCTCTGATCTCTTTTGCTGAAATGAATGATATAGGTTGGTAGGATTGAATAAATCCTTCGCGGTCACAAGGTCGTCTATTTCTTGATCTGACATGGCGCAATGTCTTACAAGATATTCAACAAATAGCTCCCCAGAAGGACCAACCAAGTAACAGTGGGAAGCCATCACAACTATAAGCTGGAAGATGAACAAGTAAAGTTATGGTTTAAACTACAAACCCCGTGTAAGCCCAATAATTGAATAAAACATACCTCTGCAAGTGCTTTACAAACCCCCAAATTTTGCTCCTCTAATAATAATGTAATGGATTCGATAAGTATTGGTCTTTTGGTATGCCAAGCTTCAGATAACCTAGTAAGAAACATCCAATAATGGGAGTGAAAAAAGAGAGAATAATTTACAGATGCCACTTACTACTTTTTACATTTCCAATTCATATTACTGTTACATTTTCTGCAGTGTAAGTAATTTACAGTCATGTATACTTCTAGCACCATTCGCAAATTTAATTCATGAAGGAAAGAAAGATAAGGAGAGAGAACGAGATTTAACCAAATGCTTAAGGACACAGAGAGCACCAAAAGTGATTTGATCTTCTTTCAGCTTGAATTTCTGTAAAGGAAGACACATTTCAATTTATCAAGAAACAGTTCACGTCTCGCTTTTGGAAAGTACGATACTAGGAAGAAATTATGGGACTCACAGTTAGTAGAAAGTTAAATAATTCATTTGGATACACCAACCCAACAGTAAGAAAGCAATGCTGAACTTCATTATATGTCTGCAACAAATTCAGTCAAGATGTTATAAAAAAGATGAGACCAAGCATTCATGAAACCTGAGACAGTTTAGCTACTAGTTGGTCAACCTGACTAAACGATGTTTATCTTATCACATTACATGCCTGCTCGATAAGTATTCATAAAAAGATTGGTGTAAAAATTACATAAAAATATTTTTGAGCAATTTGACCATGCCTTCAAGGTTGTCAAACAGAACAAACCTCTCAATGCAGCTTCCCAAACTATACATTTTTAGTGGATTACTTTACAATCAAAAAATAGAACATTCTCGATATTGAATTGTACGGTGAATAATAAAACAGCACCTTGAGGCCAACTGAGAAATCTTTACGCTCTTTGTTGCCTGTATAACTACATATAACCGGAAGAAGCGTTGACAAAACAACTGTGAGATCCTGAAAATCAACATAGAAGGATCATCATTGAACAATTAGCCATTCAGCAATATCTCTACTATCACTAAGGCAAACGCAAAAAGTTAGTGCTTAACCTCAAAATCAAGCAAAGGGGGACCGTTTTCAGAAAGTAAAGAGGCATTCAGTAGACTGTGAAGACTACATGTAGCCAAAAAGGCTATATCTTGATCTCTTCTATATCTGCACAACAGAGAAAAGAAAATGAATTAATCCTCAAGATTCCAGTTTCATCATCCAAAAACACAAATGGCACTACGTACCAAAATGCATAAATGGTCCAATATACAAAAAAAATCATGTAACTTACAATTCCAATATAATTGGAACGAACTTTGGTAAAGCGGCCTTTAACAATGTTCTTGTAACAAGACCGACCAATTGACCCAATGCTTCAACAGCAGATGTCCTAACCTGATGCAGAGATTATATTAGCTTCAAAAGAAAAAATAAGAATAAAAACTTTCAGAGCATGTGAAACCATTCCACTTAATAATAATCACATATTCATGTTTTCTGGCCCAAATTTCTGATAAAGTCATGAACAAGACTAACGTAAGTAAAAGCACATAGCTCTGCATGATTTAAACCTTGAGATCTCGTGAAGTTGCCCAATTCTTTAATAAAAGCTCAAAGGCTGAATTTAGAAATGACCTGCACTTGAGCAAACTAGTGTCAGGAGAAAAGGAAAATAATGTGCATCATAACATCAAGCCACCAACAAGCAAACTAATATCTCACGTGACATCACTATCAAGAATTGACGAAAGAGGGAACTCCACACTGTACTGCCAACAGGCTTGACACCAACACTTGAAAGCTGAAAAGAAAAGACAAAAACAAAATCATCATAAACATATGCAGAGTAACATGATACTGAAAGTATTAGTGTTTTATATAATTCTTAAATGAGAATGTAACATAAAAAACAGTCTGAGACAGCAATTCCTATATAATGAAGTTCTTACAGCTTACCATTTGCAAATATTGGCCGATGTTGATCTCTGACATTCCCCAAGATAGGAAGAACTCGAGAAAGCACACCTTTAATTCTTGGCGTAAACTGCAGAGCTTCAATTAAATGTTCATAACACCAAAAGGTATTCAGTTTAAGCACTCAATTTTCAATCACTCAGAAGATGACTCGCTAAAACGGCTTAAAGATGGACAGAGGACTAACCATCAGAAGTGGCAAAGTCCGCAAGTATTTGGACCATAGCTGGCAAAGCTGAATTCTGTGCTGACAAGTAAAAATATACTTCTTCCATCATCTGCAATGAAATTGACTCACAAATTTAAGCATGCCTTGAACAGCAAAAAATATGAAAGAATAATGGTAGTCAATTTATATGCTCTGTATCAAATTCTGACATACCAAGAGGATCAAATCGTGAATGAAAAAGAAAAAGCGTGAGGAGAATTATCAACTCGAGATGACCATATAACAATGCTTCAAAGTCATCTACTAGTTCACTCATTTGATACAGAGATGACATTTGCAGTCATATGCTTAGTTTTGTACATTTAAGGTAGATTAAGGTTATCTTGTTTAGTCCCATCCATGTTCTTATCGACTACTCATTGATTTGAAAATTATAAAGATCAATAGATTAGGGTCCCGTTTCTTTGAGTACAAGGGAAATCCCACCCGGGCCACCTTCGGTGACCTGGCAGGTAAGCCCGGACTCCATAGACCACCCTGCAAGACCCATGGAGCCTGGTAAATCACAAGCTCTCCACCATTGTGGATTATATAGGTAGGGCGGATGGCCTAAAGAGTTTGCAACTAACGGGATTTGAACTTGAGACCTCTTATAGACCACAGACTGCCCCCCATAAGGTTAGATTATGGTACTTTGTCAAGGGATTCATAGCCCTTTCTTACATTAGGCAAGGAGGATCCGTTGGAAAGATGTGTAAGCTTTGAAGTTAATTTAGGTTTTGGCTTTCACCCAATTTCAAAGTTAAACCACGTTCGCCAGCTATTGACCTAGTTGAACCCTATTTACACTTGTCTAAGTGTGCTGGGCAAAAGTATATTCCAACCATTGTTGGAGGTGTTTGATAAACGTCTAAGATACCCATAACTAACAGCATAATAGGGGAATCATGTGGACAAAAATATACAGCATCAATAATGTGATTCATAAAAATGGACAATAAGGTTGTCAACTTGAAATTTTCCCAAATCAATCACACCCTAATTCAAATAAATTGAACTTAGTCGCTCTGATATTGCTCAATGTGCAAGTTTAGTTCAAATCTTTTAGTAATGGTTTACAGGTGTGCATGTTGAGGATAGTGCCAAGATGTCATCCTCTGCATTCGACTTAAAACAATACATATATATGGATAATTCATGCCACTACAGCAGAGCACAAAGGAGACCAAAATACAGACTTCAGACTCGGATGTGCTTTTTGGTGGCTCCTAGAAATACTTAAAAAAACCAAAACAATTCTTAAAATGCAGTTCGAAAACAGCAAATTTAAAAATCCAAAACAAAACGCAGAGAGATTAAATCCGATTTCAAGCAATAATAGAGAGGCCTTTATCTAGCAAAAAGTCCAGTTGCAGAAAGCCATAGCAAAACATAGTTCCTAACTTGTAGCAGAAATCTGAAATTTAGTATACGTTCTCGATATATTAAAACCCATGCAGTTGCCACCTTGATGCAGCTGCCACCATGATGCAGCTGCCACGGTGTCACCGCTGCAAATAAGGTACAATGGGTTGTCACATTGAGATCACACTAACCAAAACTAATCAATTCACCCACTAGTGGAGTAACGGCTACTGTTGAAATTGTAACAAGCTTGCATTGTAACCTCGTGACAGATAGTAATCGAAATTTACGCACTCAAACACTTGGCTTTCTGATTCAGTTTATACACGGCAAAACTATCATCATACATGAATCAGTGTTTATTTTGCTGCTTGAAACCCCAATAAACTTTTTCCATATGGTTTTGTAACAAGGAATACAAGCAGATCAAATAGCAGTATGGATTAACAAAGGCATTCAATTTCGTAAACTCTAAGCCATGCCCAACTCAGCTCTGCCCTAAAAGTGTGTTTATTTGCTATAGTAGAGAGTATAATTCAATTTCACCAATGCATGTGACGCGGTTTTACAGTTTTCAATGAACAGCAAGAGCATTTGAACTTACCAGGTCTGGTAAGTGAGAACCAATTGCAACAAGTAGAGAAGATGCAGCCCTTTGCCAATCAGCTTTTATCTCCTACATAGCACGTTAAAGATAACTTTCATAACATATCAAAACAACTAGGCCCAGGCCGATTAAGATTACTTTCTTATTTATCCAAAAGCAAAAGATGACACAAAACCACAGGGGCGCTAAAATAAGTGTTGTCAGCTCCAGAAACATATGAGTCTGAAGTTATATGTTAAACTTGTAAAATTAATACTGTAATACCCACATAGTAGATCAGTTAAGTTTGTGCAAAAGCATATCTACCCTGTAAGCTATGTAGTCTATGAATGCGGTATGCTAGTCACTCCGCACATGCTTTACAAGCATTATACTATTAAATTTTCTACTGTAAACCACCAGAGAAATAATACTTGAAAGATTAAACCAATGATCACCTTTGAAGAAATGATCTCTGCAGTAGCAAGTTTGGCAAGTTTAGCCATATAAACACTGTCTACTTCCGCTTCTTCCAGGGCACCTATTGCAATCGACATTACTTGAAATACACCACCAATATTCCCAAAACGCTGCAAGTAACATCAAACAAAGTTCAACTAACCTTTTAGTAATTCTATATATGATGTATGCAATTACTTCGTTAACAATGCAGTTTGCCGCCATATTATTCAGTAATCCATCTCCTTATTCCTACGTTGAATGCGCTGTTTAAATAGTTTGGTTTAAGCTATAAATAGTTTAGCTTATCCACTTAGATCATCCGAACTGCTTTTGCCTGTCTACTTATATTGGGGGTGGAGAGAGAATTGGTACATGCTTATTTTAAAGTGCTTATTCGAGATAAAACTAAGATTATTTTATTACCATCATATCTAACCTAAAACTTATTATAATTGACAACTAACCATCTAACCAACCCTACAAACTTTATGAATGCTATTTTTCTAAAGCTACAGTTTCTATGATCGCTTAGGTAAAATAAATTAAAAAATTCAATAAAATAAAAGATTTGCTCTGTTGTATTTATTTTTTAAAGACTATTCTATGTATTCCTTATTTTTAACCCGTTTAGAAGTGCTCACTTAAAGGCAATGCCAAACACCATCTAAAATCTAATCCCAAACACTCATTAAACTACTTATCTCGCTTATCATAATTTATAACACAAAAACATATAAACAGTTGTAAGTTTAACAGCCAATCCTATCAATGACCAACTTCTAAAACAACATACAAATCGTCAACCAAACAATATAATAAACATAATAGCAACAACAATTCAAATTACCCGACGACCGCCTCTCGATACCGTCAAGCAACAATCAAGCACCAATAGTGGATTCCTACATCACCCACAACAACAAATTCAATCTCAGTTCACCAAATCTACACACATATATAAAACGAATAATTAGTTTCAAAATGTATCCAACTTGTTACAAAATTCTTTAGCGTGCATCAATCTAATCTTCTTATAGTGTGTACTATTGCTGACGTGGCACATATCATTTGACATACAATATTTACTAGTAACATTAGGCGTACCGCCTAATCTTCCTATCAACTATCAAATGACCAGTGCCACGTCAGCAATAGTACACACAATAAGAAGCTTAGATTGATGCACGCTAAAGAATTTTGCGACAAGTCAGATACATTTTCAACTAATTAGTTCAAAAATGTATCAAACTTGTCACAAAATTATTTAGCGCGCATCAATCTAATCTTCTTATTGCGTGTGCTATTGCTAACGTGGTGCAGGTCATTTAACATACAATTATTAATACTAGTATGATTAGGCGGACCGCCTAATCATGTTGCTATCGTCTATTAAATGACCAGTGCCATGTCAGCAATAGCAGACACAATAAGAAGATTACGCGCAAAAGAATTTTGTGACAATTTAGATACACAATTATTATATAAATAAAAAACAGTTACAGCGGAGCGAGTGATTTAAGAGAAGCCATAGACGCATGTTTAACGATCAACGATTCATCCGCAAGCGATTGTACCAATACCTGAATCGCATCTACACAATAATTTTATAAAAAAAATTACGTAATTATAATTATATATATAATTAATTAATTGAATTAGATGAAATGAAATAGTTAGGGTTAAGAAGAGTGTTACCAGGTGCAGGTATTGAGTTACCAGAACTTGATGACGTCATCGTGTTTGTTTGTTTGTTTGGTTGTTAAAACTGCATTTGATTGATGAGAATTGAAGAAAGAAATGGATCGGAAAATGGAGTGGGGAAAAAGGGGACGATTTGGATGATGATGACAGTGCTCTCTGGTGTATTATTGCCACCTGGCTTGCTTGTTAGACTGTTTTATTCCTTCGTGCAAATTATTATTTATTCTTATTTTCGAGTATTTTAGTCGTCATCCAAGTTTAGCATAAACTATATTAAATTAAATTATATATATACTCATTTCACATGCTACGTGTCCCCCTTTTAAGATTCCCAAAAAACTGTTCATCGAATGAACAGTGTTCGGGCTACTGTTCATCGATGAACAGTGTAGCCCATCGCCCGGCCCGGCGGTGTTACTGCTCATCGGCCTAAAAAAAAACTTTATAATCCCCTTTCTTTTTCTTTCGCCATAAAAAAGAAAAAAAAATATCACGCAGTAATGCGCGATTGCCATTTAATATGAGAAAAAAACAAATTATTAAACATGAGCCCGAAAAAATAAACCCGAAAAAAAGCCTGAACAAATAAACCCGGAAAAAAAAATAATGCCCCACAACAACGCGCGAAAAATTAACGCCCGCAGCAACGCGCGAGTAATTTTGCTTGTTATATTAATAGACGATCACTCGAGCAAAACGACGGTGTATAGAGGTAAATAATTATATATGCGAATTTGTATTTTTGGTATGACCTTTAATGCAAAAGCTACGGGTTCAATTTGTATTCATTGCAACAAAATTAAGTCTCTAAGCTCCTAAAACCTTTTATCTACTTTTACTTAATCTAACCTAATAAAGCTATTTTAAAACTAAAACTTTTTTTTTTTGAACGGCAATTAGAAATTTTATTAAAAAATGCTAGTAAGAAGCTAGCAAGAAAAAGTCACACGCAAATCGATCCAACAGACAAAAGAAAAAAGAAACAGAATAAGTTCTAACGATACAAAACAAACACGCAAAAAAACCGACGGCTACTGAAATCAGAAGGGAGATCCCAACGCGACGCCTAAAAAAAAGACCTCCCATGGACGAAGCCGAACACCCGTTGAAACGTACCACAAATGCAAAGAGATCTAACCGGCATTCTTTGTTCGTCTCTTTAATGCATTGTGTAGGAGAATAGTTTCTTTTACATTGCCATAATAACTCCAAATCTGTAAATCGCTTGGAAAATAATCTTTCCACATATGTAATTGCGCGAGAGAGAACGACCCTTGAATATTCCCTTTGGGATCTCTATAGCTCCAGCGTTTTTCAGAATCTAGCTCGTCAGTAATTAGAGGACCAACATAATCAAGCCACGTAGAACAAGACTCTTTAGCAATGTTTAGATCATTACCCGGGGGCGTAGATGGAGACACAATGCTAGAATCATTTGCAACTTCTGGGATATTAACTTCCAAAGAGACGTTAGTCGATGGGTTAACATCCGCATTATCTTCAATGGTATCATTACCACGATCACCATCAAAATGATCCTCAAGAATCTCACCTTCCACATTATTAGACATATTATTATTTACCACCCCACATTTCTCAGTAACATTGTTAGAACAATCTTCAATATCTTTTTCAACATCATCGTCCAATTTCTTTCCCATACAATCCTTGACACACCCATCATCCGATTCACCAATGATCTCACCTTCTTCAAAGGAGTCCACCGATTTACCAGGAGCGTTTTATCTTTTTCAAGATTCAAGATTAAAGAATTTCAAGTATGCGGGTTTGAAATCAATATAAACCCAATATTAATTAAGGGAAGATTCTTAAAATGTCCTTAGAATTAAATGCATTTGCTTTTTTTCTCCATAAAATATGGGTTTTCTCAAATTGCCTCATGCGACTTAAACGGACTATGCGACTTATGCAACTTTTGAAATATTTACAAAATGACCCTATCACCCAATGATTGAATGTAGTTTTGAAGCACATGTGTGTAAGCTTTTGATAATGTACTTTCTATGCGACTTACATAGTACCTTTTATGCGATTTGTACTTTTATTTTTATTAATCTTAAATAATTTAAAAAAAACTAAATTATGCAACCTAAACAAAATTCTTATGCGACTTGTACTATATGAATAGTAATGTGGAAAACTAGAAGGGAGGTTGAATAGTTTACAGCTTTTTGATTTAAGGTTTATGTTTGTTTGTAAAATTTAGATTCGACTTTTGTGATTCAATGCTTGCACAATATGAAACAATATAAGTATATGAAGTCGATAAAGTAAGGACTAGAGATAGAGTAAGAACAATCAAACCACAAAGCTAGGATTTATAGTGGTTCGTATTGAAGCACCTCTTCTCCCCTACTCCACTCCCCGAGCACCTTACTTCGAGAGTTTTCTTCACGAGTGTCAACCACCTCCTTATGGCGGTGAAAACCATACTCAACGTTGCTTACACCGATTTACGAACAAAGTAAATGTCGAGTTCTTAATCTTTAGCAATAACCAATCTATCACAAGACACAATTCAGACGTGTTCACGGACTTCATAACTTCACGACTTTTTCACAACTTCAAGCTTATTCACATCTTCAAGACTTCACTCATCCACTATCTTATTATCACAACTATCGAACACTACTTGGTAAGAGCACCCGATCTAACTTACTTACATAAGATCGCCAAGATCCTAGCTATACACACAAATACGCTAGAACCAATCTATCACAACTTCACTACACAACTTTGCTTCACGACTTGATCACGACTACACAACTTCTTCACACCTTAGTTTTTTTTCACACCATTACTTCACCAAGCCACTACTATAATCACACCTAACTAACACTACTAGGAAAGATCACCAAGATTCAACTATACTTACAACAATCACCAAGATCTAACAACTACACAACTTTACAAGATTTACAAATGATTTACAAGAAATGATATAGATGCAATAAGATTGCAACAACACACAAAGGTATAATACTTCTTCACTTGATGATGGAAGTATTCTTCTCTTGCAGTTGAGGAATTGAACTTAGATCACTTGGAAACAAAGCTTTATGATTAAATGATCAAAGGATTTTAATGAGATGTGTGAACTATTTTTGATAAAAAAGAATAAGTGCAAAAGGTGAGAAAATAGTAGGGAAAAGTCCAGTATTTATAGGACAAACTAGAGGAGCGTATACCTATGGGCGGTCCCCTTAAATAGGTGGGTGATCCCCTTAATTTTAAGGGGGGCGCCCATGTATTTAAGGGGGCCACCCAAGATTTGGCGCTCCCCAGTCTGTCCTTTTGTCTAGGGAGAATTTTTTTGAACTTTCTAGCCATTTTAGGTCCGAAAATTTGAATTTTAAAATATTTATTTTGAATAAAACATTTCTTTTAATTGTAGAAAATGTTTTGTAATGTTTATAAAAATGTTTACAACATTTTATAAAAGTGTGAGGTTGAATAAAAATTTCCTTTTATCATAAAATGCATTAAGCATTTATTTATTCATACCTTGAAGTGATATAAATTTCGAAATGAAAATTTACTACTAATTACTTGTTTACATTTAATTTTACATTGAACGTTTTTATATTTTGTGATTATCAAAACGTAAAGATGTGAAAAATATTAGTAATGTTTTTAGGCATTATATTTTATCAACAAGTAATATAAGTACAATTGATTAGACTTTTTGATAAAAGTATTTTTAAATTAAAAAGTATGCAACTTTATAAGTATTTTTATACGACTTGTACCATATTAATAGTTAAATGAGTATAGTTGATAAGACCTTAATTTTTATGTAACTTGTACAAATTTATGCGACTTGTACTTTTTATTAAAAAAAATAAAGTTAGAAAAATTATTAAGGCCCATTTCATAAACTGTGTAACCCACAGTAGAACTAAAGTCCCCAAATTCAATTAACTGTTAACCTAACCCTAACACAAATCAAAAAACGTAATGATCTATTGATGTTCTTCGCATCAAAATGGTTACTCCCCTGAAGATATTTGATGCTAAAGTGAGTTTAAGGTCGAAGATGCACTTATTGTCCACGATTAAAGATAAGTTACTGCCCTTCAAAAATAGCGAAATTATGTTTAGGAATAGTGTGTTTGGTTAGTGGTTAGATATTACAAATAACCCAAATGATAACCACTTGTTAAATTATGTTCTTCAACACCAAGTGTTTGTCTCACAACCAGGTATTGAGTGTCCGCCAATGGTTTTCAACATTGGTGATCACTAACTTTATTTTGGTCGGAATGAGTTTTGTTTAATTACACGATTTGGATGTGGTAATGTATCTACAACATATAGTGAGAAAATCCCTTTTTGTGACCGGGTGTTTCCAGAAAGAAAAACATAAGAAAAAGAAGAATGTTAAGGGCAAAGAACTTTGGGAATTAATTTGTAATGAAAAACTGTGGGCTAAATTGGACGATTATGATGTTGTAAGGGTTTGTTTACTATTTGTGGAGGAGGTTGTATTTATGGGACGTGTTAGGATTGATAAAAGTGACGATCTTATTGAGATAAATGTCTTGTAATAAATAGGATAATAATATTGTGTAATAGGGTAAGTGAAAGGCTTGTGACTAAAATAAAGTCACAAGACTAGGCTAAATAGAAAAAGTCTAAAAGACAAGGGTCTAAATGGTAAAAGTCTAAAAGTCAAGGGCTTTATGCTCATTATTGTAAATGGGTATAAATACCCCTCCACCACCTCATTTGTGTGGTGTGTCTCTTGGTTACTTCTAATCTCATTCTAATCTTTCTCTAATCCTCCTCCTCTCTCTTTCTCTCTCTACTTTCTCTCTCTAGACTTATCACTATATTGCTTATTGATCCTGAATTCAGACCTAACAAGTGGTATCAGAGCTGCACAGGCGATTTAGTGGTGTTTTGGAGAGCTTATTCAGATTGCTTATTCCGACAGCTTATTTCAGCAGCTTATTTTGAGCTTATTTTGGTCTTATTTCGTGCTTATTCGGTCTAGATTTCTGTTGTGTTATTCTGTCTATTTTCGTGTGCTTTTACTGATTTTCAGCATATTTTGGTCAAACTGCTTATTTTTGGTCAAACAAGTCAAAACAGCTTATTTTTGCTTATTGAGCTAATTTCTGTTGTGTTTTATACAACCGAAATTGTATACTTACGGTTTTATCGTAAGTGTCGTGGCAAATATAAGTCAAATTCTGCTTTTGGAGCGTAATTTTCCAAATTCAGCAGTGTGCAGTCAAAATTCAGTATAAATGTTGTTTCAAAATTTCAAATTAAGTAGGTCAAGTGTTACAAGTGATCAAAAACTCAGTTAATCTGTTGCTAATGTCATAGACTCAGTTATATTCATATTTTTTTTAGATCTAAGTTTAATCTTGTTGCGTGTTCAACCTTTTTCCAAGTCTTAAAGTTCTATAACACAAGCAGTTTTTGCATCGTAGATCTTTGTTTCTGAATTACAAACTCGGAGTCTTGTAAACAAAAAACTTAAAAGTAGATCTCAGATTTTTCATTGAGTTAAACTATAGATCTGATCAACACTACACGACGTATAAGTTCTTCATTGATCTTTGTCAAAAATCAATCTCAGTTTGATATCGAGAATCAAAATAGGAAACAAAACTTGGTCAATCTCGGATCCAAAGTTAATCTCAGAACATTTAAATTTCGGAACACAAGAATACACAAAACTCTGGAAATAATACGGACATTTTCACCAAACAAACCTCAAATCAACCTCATCATAAGATCTCAGATTATCTCGAGTGTGTTACAACAGTTCCAAGACCTTTAAAGATCCAATAACACAACAAGAAAAATCATCATAGATCTTAAAAACTTTCAAGAAAGCCAACTGTTATCCATTTTCAGAAAACCCCCCCCACCCACCCCTCCCCCCTTGATCATCAAAAGGAATCTAGAAGTTTCATTGATCTCAGATTCGGTTTGGCTTGTATCTCTTTTGAGATATAAAAAGATCTATTAAGACCTTTTCACAACAAAACCACAACATCATTGATTTTTTTTAATCATAAACTTCTTTAAATTTTCGAATCACTCAAAGACAAGAACAAACATAAATCTGTTTTGCTTCATCTCAGATTCGATTGAACGACAAACAAGATCGAAAAACAAATAAATCAACGAAACTTAAAACGAATCAAACAAGATCTCTGTTAGGGTTTTTTTTTCGTGTATCTTTTTCAAGTCAAAAGATCTATCAAGACCTCATATCGAAAACCCACCTCATCATAGATCCAAATGTTTTAAAGCCAAGCTTCTTGTTAATATCCAAAAATCAAAAGAAAAACAAGATCAACAAAGTGATCAGATCTTTCTTTTTGTTTCATCTTTGTTTTTATTATAACAAAATCGTAAAACCACAACATAATCAAAACTTACCGTCTTTTGAAGGACTCGTCTTGTGTTTGTCGTTTCAAATTCAACACCAAAAAAAACCAAAGACGATTTGTGTAAGTGTAGGGTTGTTGAGCCATAGTGTGTTCATGGGTTGTGAAGCCTTGGATCTGTCGTGTGAGGTAAATAGTCTTCAGAGAGTGAGTATAGTAGTGTGTGTGTTTTTATCATATAGAAAAAGAGTGGCGTGTGTGTGTTTGAAGGTAGGGTTAGGGTTTGTTTAGGTGACTATGTGTATTTTGAAGAAAAGAGTGGCGTGCGTTTTTGATATAAGGCAATTAGGGTTGTGTCATTTTTATCCAGGGATTTCAAGATATATGGGCCTCTATCAGATTTTATGGACCAAACATGTATAGGTTGGGCTGCGTTTTTTGTCAAATGTTTGTGAGCTAAAATTGTTATATTGAGTTTTGATATATTTTTGGTTCGAGGTGCTAATTGCGAAAAATAATTCGAGCGTGCTTGATATTTTGGATTGCTGTTTTGGATAGAATATCATTTTTTGTGTGACAGGTTTTCATAATTTTTGGTAATTTTCGGTTTTATCGATCTTGTTCAAGATACGTTTTCGGTCTTAAAAAGATTTTAATCAATTAAAATTGTTCAGTTACGGTTTTATCGTATTCCTGACAGTTTGTGGTGATTGGTATTGTTAGGGTCGTCCCCGGTGTGTTAATTTGGTTTGAATGTTTGGTGTTTGTGTTGAAAATTTCTTGGGTTAGTTTTGAGATATCATTTGTGCTTATTTTTGTGACAAATCGAAAAATGGATTCGAAAGATATGTTATGTTCGTTCTCAGGTATAGGGGAGAAAATTGTTGAGTTCGATAAGCTTTAGTAAAACGGACCAAAAGAAATTTACTGATTTGTCAATGAAAATGATAATCTTGAATATGTTTTGCTTTTGAATTGAGAAAAGGGCAACTTACGAGAGAGAATGACAGCTGGTCGAAGAAGAAAAAACGTGTTTTTGTGTCTAAGATAACTTTCTCGAACAAATCTTAGCTCTAACCGACAAAAGATTTTGAGAATGCTGAAGATTGAATTATTCAAAAAAGAATCAATTTGATTCTTTTTCTGAACTTGAAAATAAATCGGGGAAGAAAAAGAATCTTTTTGAAAGCGAAACATGTGTTTATCAAATAAAGATTGTTGTGATGCTGGAAAAGACTTTAGCAAAACAAACAAAAGAAAATTCTGATTTGTTGATGAAAATTGATAATCTTGAGAATGCTTTCGCTGATGAAGTAAAAAGGGTAACAACGGGGAAATTAAATGTCTTCGATAAAGAAAATTGTGATTTTCGATCAAAAGTTACTCATCTCGAAAATGTTGCTAATGACAAAAAGCTTTTGATGATGTCAAGCTTGAGTGTGAACTGAACAAACTATATATGAGGGTATTTTGAAAATCTTGAAAAACGCAAAAGTTGTTCTTGAACGATAATTGGCTCGTATGGTTGATGTTCTAAAGCTTAAAATGGATCTATTTTTGAAATGAAATAAATTCTATTTGAGGGAAACTCAAATGAAAAAATCTGAAGGAAAGTCTGTGCAAACTAAGTTTGATAAACATTCAATTTTGGGAAAACCACAAGGACACTCCTACATCACCACAAGTTGCCTCACATCCTCCATTTCCCATCTCACCCATCAATTCATATGTTACTCACACTCAATCTCCACCTCAAAGTGATAACCAAATTCAAAACACACCACCTCCATCTCTCCCAACAACAAAACAACATTCCCTCATCACCTTACTCTCCAAACCTACCAAACACCCAACAAACCTATAGTCAACACCTTCCCTTTCCATTCACGCTTATCCTTCATCATTTATGTTTCCTCAACAAATCATCCTTATCATCAACATTTAGTTCGACCTAAAGTCTTACAATAATGTTTATCCTTAAACACCCCAAACATGAAAAGCATACATAATGCTTAACAAAGAAACCTTGAGGATTTAGGAATCTCTCAATACAACCATTAGTCTATTTAAATCCACATCATTATCTTGGTTAGATGATGATACCACAAGGAACGTGTTGATCGAGTCTTAGCCCTTAAGCATGTGTCGGTCGAATCTTATCATTGGTTCCTAAACATTTCCATGTCTTAAGCATTCATAATTTTTTTTGTTGTCTTTAGTGCCACACTTTAGAGTGCATATACCTAAAACATACATGATTTGTTCCCCACTAAGTGTCTTGCATATATATCTATCATCATCATTATATATATGTGCATTTTTCTACTAACTTTGTTTTGTAGCACTTTTTCGTTACTCGATTTCTTGGTGCCCCAATCAAGGGGGAGCATACACCAAGGGGGAGCATTTGCAAATGTCCAAGCCATTACGTTTGCAACCGTTTAAGACATCTACACATTTTTTATGTGTCTTTCATCCCTATATTTTTTGTTGCGCGAAACTAACCATTGATGTAGGTTAAGAGTTTGCAACTAATTTGATCCATGCATTGAGTCAATGTTCATGGTATGTATTGTTTAAAAGGGTATTGATAGAATCAAGACTTCATTAGGATGATGTAAGCTGCTCTTTGATTGAAGAGTTGAAGTGTAGTTGAAAGTCTCGTCTAGGTGACCCTTTTTGTTTCGACAAAAGGGCGGAGAAATAGTGTAAACAAGTAAACTTTACATTTTATATGGAGTTATTAGTTTACATATTTTGTCATCATCATAAAGGGAAGATTGTTGGGTAGAACTTTTATCTTTAAGATATTTAATTCTTTAATTCTCTTCATGTTTGGTGTTGACATAACATGGTAAATTATAACACATAACGTACAGTGCTAATGTTTCTTCGTAATCAAAATCTTCAATTCATACGTCAAAAAATCTTTCGACTTCATGTTTTTCTTTCAACACATATTAAGTTGCACACGACGTAAATTCACTAAAGGGTGAACAAACAAACTTTATTGTGTAATGATCTAAAGAATTTTTTTATTTTTTTCAAACCTTATATTTTTTGTTAAATGGGACAAAACAGTTTTTTAAAAAAATATACAAACATTTTAGTATTTATAAGAAATGTTTTTATTCAAAATAGAAACATTTGTTTGAATTCAAGTTTCTACCCCAAAAACGGTAGAAAGTTCCAGAAATTAACCTTCCACTTAAAAGACTCAAAAAAAGGGAGCCGTCTGAATAATGGGCGGCCCCTAATTAATTAAGGGACCGTGCCATAATTAAAAGGGGGATCCGCCCAAAATATAAAATTAATATTTTTCCTTTAATAGTGGACTGTTTTCACGGATTTTCTCTCTTATTTGCATATAGTTTTTCTCAGATCGCTCGAAAACTATTCTATCAACCTTTTTTCTGTTGATCAGCTTAAATTGCAATAAGTTTGTTAAATGTGATCCAAACATCCATCCATTTCAAGTGCAAGAGTAAGAACTCTGATATCATGCGCAAGATGCGAAGTTATGTAGTTTCAGTTAGGCATTCGTGACATGTCTTACATTCACAATGTATAGATTGAGTCTATGTATTCAAATTGTGTAATTAGTTAGATCATTGTGATCATAGAAAGGTATGTCTAGATATGTTGATATTGGGTAGTTCTTGATGATTTAAAGTTGTGACAGTGTAGGGAAGATGTGATATGTGTATGTGAAGTTGTGAAGTGTAGGGAAGTTGTGAAGTGAAGTTGTGAAGTTGTGAAGTGAAGAAGTTGTGTAGTTGTGAAGTTGTGTTGTAAAGTCGTGAAGAAGTTGTGTATAAATGATAGATTGGTTCTAGCTAAGATTAGAACTCGACATCTAGCTTAGTAGTCGGAAATTTGATTATGCATCGTTGTGTTGTTTTCTCCGCCTAAAGGGAGCTTGTTGACTAGTGAAAATAACTCCTGAGTTTGGTGCTCGGGGAGTGGTGTAGGGCGAAGAGGTGCTTCATGACCGAACCACTATAAATCATCGTGTCCGGTTTGTATTTCCTTTTACTTATCTCTTTACATTTATACTTGCATTTATCGCTCTATATTTATATTAGCAATTGTATGTTGTGTTGCTTATATAGTTTTGATTGTGATTATGTCATGGATTGATGTGAACATTGATGTGAATATGTATTGTTGGTATAGAATTTATATAAACACTCTTCATATTATATTACGCTTGATTGGTGATTTGATACGAAACATTTTAAGATTTTAAAGGTAAATCGTATTCACCAATCCCCCCTCTACGATTTCCACATTCTTCTCTTGCACTTGAGGAATTGAGCTTGGATCACTTGGAAACAAAGCTTTATGATTAAATGATCAAAGGATTTTAATGAGATGTGTGAGATGTTTGTAGAAGAGAAAGATAAGTGCAAAAAAAGTTGTGAGAAAATAGTAGGGAAATGTCAAGTATTTATAGGAACAAAACTGTAAGACACGTCAGTCTTGGGCGGTCCCGCTTAAAATTGGCGGGACGGTCCCACTTAAATTTTAAGGGGGTGCCGTGTTTGTATTTAAGGGGGTCCCCCTAGACTAGGGCTCACTAGTTTCTCTTTTGCTGTTGGGGGAATTTTTTGGATCTTTTCTAGGCCGTTTTTTAGGGTCCGAAAAATTTGAATTTCAAAATGTTTTATTTTGAATAAAATATTTCTTTTAATTGTAGGAAATATTTTGTAATGTTATAAAAAATGTTTATATCATTTTATAAAAGTGTGAGGTTGATTTAAAAATTTCCTTTTATCATTAAATGCATTAGTTTTATTTATTGGCATACCTTGAAGTGAATAAATTCGAAATGAAATTTTATAGATAATTACTTGTTTAACATTAATTTTACATTGAAGTTTTTATATTTTGTGATTATGTCAAAACGTAAAAGATGTGAAAAAAAATTAGTAATGTTCTAGGCTTATATTTTATCAAATCAAGTAATATAAGTACAATTGATTAGACTTTTTGATAAAAGTATTTTATATTAAATAGTGTGCTAATCTTTATAAGTATTTTTTAATTACGACTTGTAACCATATCAATAGTTAAAGGAGTTTAGTTGATAAGACCTTCATTTTTATTGTAAAAACTTGTACAAACTTCTGCGACTTGTACTTTTTTAGATATAAAAATAAAGTTAGAAAATTATTAAGGCCATATTTCTTAAACTGTGTTAACCACAGTTGAAACTAAAGTCCCCAAATTCATTAACTGTTACCTAACCCTAACACAATTCAAAAACGTAATGATCTATTGATGTTCTTCGCATCAAATTGGTTAACTCCCCTTGGAGATATTTGATGATAAAGTAGTTTATGGTCGATGAGCACTTATTGTCCACGATTAAAGATAAGTTACTGCCCTTCAAAAATAGCGAAATTATGTTTAGGAATAATGTGTTTGGTCAGTGGTTAGATATTACAAATAACCCAAATGATAACCACTTGTTAAAATATGTTCTTTAACACCAAGTGTTTGTCTCACAACCAAGTATTGAGTGTCCGCCAATGGTTTTCAACATTGGTGATCACTAACTTTATTTTGGTCGGAATGAGTTTTGTTTAATTACAGGATTTGGATGTGGTAATGTATCTACAACATATAGTGAGAAAATCCCTTTTTGTGACCGGGTGTTTCCACAAAAAAAAAACATAAGAAAAAGAAGAATGTAAAGGGCAAAGAGCTTTGGGAATTAATTTGTAACGAAAAACTGTGGGCTAAATTGAACGATTATGATGTTGTAAGGGCTTGTTTACTATTTGTGGAGGAGGTTGTATTTATGGGACGTGTTAGGATTGATAAAAGTGACGATCTTATTGAGATAAATGTCTTGTAATAAATAGGATAATAATATTGTGTAATAGGGTAAGTGAAAGGCTTGTGACTAAAATAAAGTCACACGACTAGGCTAAATAGAAAAGCTACAAAATAAGGGTTAAATGGTAAATGTTATAATAGTCAAGGGCTTTTTTGCTCATTATTGTAATTGGGTTATAATACCCCT
Source organism: Tanacetum coccineum (assembly GCA_026074375.1). Lineage (NCBI taxonomy): Eukaryota > Viridiplantae > Streptophyta > Magnoliopsida > Asterales > Asteraceae > Tanacetum > Tanacetum coccineum. The sequence goes on from BQNB010034217.1 coordinate 26,069, forward strand.
CCACCACCATCATTTGTGTGGTGGGTCGCTTGGTTATTCTTATCTAATTCTATATATTTACTTAATCCTCTTCCTCTCTCTTTCTCTCTCTACTTTCTCTCTCTAGACTTATCACTATATTGCTTATTGATCCTGAATTCAGACCTAACAAGTGGTATCAGAGCTGCACAGGCGATTTAGTGGTGTTTTGGTGGAGCTTATTCGACAGCTATTCGCTGGCGGCTTTTTTTGTGCTTTATTTTGAGCTAATTTTGGTCTTATTTCGTGCTTATTTGGTCTAGATTTATGCTGTGTTATTCTGTCTATTTTCGTGTGCTTTTACTGATTTTCAGCATATTTTGGTCAAACTGCTTATTTTTGGTCAAACAAGTCAAAACAGCTTATTTTTGCTTATTGAGCTAATTTCTGTTGTGTTTTATACAACTGAAATTGTATACTTACGGTTTTATCGTAAGTGTCGTGGCAAATATAAGTCAAATTCTGCTTTTGGAGCGTAATTTTCCAAATTCAGCAGTGTGCAGTCAAAATTCAGTATAAATGTTGTTTCAAAATTTCAAATTAAGTAGGTCAAGTGTTACAAGTGATCAAAAACTCAGTTAATCTGTTGCTAATGTCATAGACTCAGTTATATTCATATTTTTTTTAGATCTAAGTTTAATCTTGTTGCGTGTTCAACCTTTTTCCAAGTCTTAAAGTTCTATAACACAAGCAGTTTTTGCATCGTAGATCTTTGTTTCTGAATTACAAACTCGGAGTCTTGTAAACAAAAAACTTAAAAGTAGATCTCAGATTTTTCATTGAGTTAAACTATAGATCTGATCAACACTACACGACGTATAAGTTCTTCATTGATCTTTGTCAAAAATCAATCTCAGTTTGATATCGAGAATCAAAATAGGAAACAAAACTTGGTCAATCTCGGATCCAAAGTTAATCTCAGAACATTTAAATTTCGGAACACAAGAATACACAAAACTCTGGAAATAATACGGACATTTTCACCAAACAAACCTCAAATCAACCTCATCATAAGATCTCAGATTATCTCGAGTGTGTTACAACAGTTCCAAGACCTTTAAAGATCCAATAACACAACAAGAAAAATCATCATAGATCTTAAAAACTTTCAAGAAAGACAAATGTTATCCATTTTCAGAAAACCCCCCCCACCCACCCCTCCCCCCTTGATCATCAAAAGGAATCTAGAAGTTTCATTGATCTCAGATTCGGTTTGGCTTGTATCTCTTTTGAGATATAAAAAGATCTATTAAGACCTTTTCACAACAAAACCACAACATCATTGATTTTTTTTAATCATAAACTTCTTTAAATTTTCGAATCACTCAAAGACAAGAACAAACATAAATCTGTTTTGCTTCATCTCAGATTCGATTGAACGACAAACAAGATCGAAAAACAAATAAATCAACGAAACTTAAAACGAATCAAACAAGATCTCTGTTAGGGTTTTTTTTTCGTGTATCTTTTTCAAGTCAAAAGATCTATCAAGACCTCATATCGAAAACCCACCTCATCATAGATCCAAATGTTTTAAAGCCAAGCTTCTTGTTAATATCCAAAAATCAAAAGAAAAACAAGATCAACAAAGTGATCAGATCTTTCTTTTTGTTTCATCTTTGTTTTTATTATAACAAAATCGTAAAACCACAACATAATCAAAACTTACCGTCTTTTGAAGGACTCGTCTTGTGTTTGTCGTTTCAAATTCAACACCAAAAAAAACCAAAGACGATTTGTGTAAGTGTAGGGTTGTTGAGCCATAGTGTGTTCATGGGTTGTGAAGCCTTGGATCTGTCGTGTGAGGTAAATAGTCTTCAGAGAGTGAGTATAGTAGTGTGTGTGTTTTTATCATATAGAAAAAGAGTGGCGTGTGTGTGTTTGAAGGTAGGGTTAGGGTTTGTTTAGGTGACTATGTGTATTTTGAAGAAAAGAGTGGCGTGCGTTTTTGATATAAGGCAATTAGGGTTGTGTCATTTTTATCCAGGGATTTCAAGATAAATGGGCCTCTATCAGATTTTATAGACCAAACATGTATAGGTTGGGCTGGGTTTTTTGTCAAATGTTTGTGAGCTAAAATTGTTATATTGAGTTTTGATATATTTTTGGTTCGAGGTGCTAATTGCGAAAAATAATTCGAGCGTGCTTGATATTTTGGATTGCTGTTTTGGATAGAATATCATTTTTTGTGTGACAGGTTTTCATAATTTTTGGTAATTTTCGGTTTTATCGATCTTGTTCAAGATACGTTTTCGGTCTTAAAAAGATTTTAATCAATTAAAATTGTTCAGTTACGGTTTTATCGTATTCCTGACAGTTTGTGGTGATTGGTATTGTTAGGGTCGTCCCCGGTGTGTTAATTTGGTTTGAATGTTTGGTGTTTGTGTTGAAAATTTCTTGGGTTAGTTTTGAGATATCATTTGTGCTTATTTTTGTGACAAATCGAAAAATGGATTCGAAAGATATGTTATGTTCGTTCTCAGGTATAGGGGAGAAAATTGTTGAGTTCGATAAGCTTTAGTAAAACGGACCAAAAGAAATTTACTGATTTGTCAATGAAAATGATAATCTTGAATATGTTTTGCTTTTGAATTGAGAAAAGGGCAACTTACGAGAGAGAATGACAGCTGGTCGAAGAAGAAAAAACGTGTTTTTGTGTCTAAGATAACTTTCTCGAACAAATCTTAGCTCTAACCGACAAAAGATTTTGAGAATGCTGAAGATTGAATTATTCAAAAAAGAATCAATTTGATTCTTTTTCTGAACTTGAAAATAAATCGGGGAAGAAAAAGAATCTTTTTGAAAGCGAAACATGTGTTTATCAAATAAAGATTGTTGTGATGCTGGAAAAGACTTTAGCAAAACAAACAAAAGAAAATTCTGATTTGTTGATGAAAATTGATAATCTTGAGAATGCTTTCGCTGATGAAGTAAAAAGGGTAACAACGGGGAAATTAAATGTCTTCGATAAAGAAAATTGTGATTTTCGATCAAAAGTTACTCATCTCGAAAATGTTGCTAATGACAAAAAGCTTTTGATGATGTCAAGCTTGAGTGTGAACTGAACAAACTATATATGAGGGTATTTTGAAAATCTTGAAAAACGCAAAAGTTGTTCTTGAACGATAATTGGCTCGTATGGTTGATGTTCTAAAGCTTAAAATGGATCTATTTTTGAAATGAAATAAATTCTATTTGAGGGAAACTCAAATGAAAAAATCTGAAGGAAAGTCTGTGCAAACTAAGTTTGATAAACATTCAATTTTGGGAAAACCACCAGCTGATAAATTGTTGATAAACTCTCAAATTTCTAATATATGGTTACTCAAAAGTTGATGTGCAAAAGAGTTTGTCAATACCCGTCATACTCAGTCTTTTTTTTTTTTTTTTTCCCTAAAGATGATAATTAAAGGAAAATTTTTTTAAAAAAGCTTTTATACAATTTGCTTATTTGGAATCTAATTGGCATATCAGATATTCGTTCTTGTCAAAAGAATAAATGATGTTGAGGACTTCATATATTGCTTTAAAAGTGAAGTTTGATTCTCTTAATCGGCAAAAAAATGGAACATCAATGTTTCAAAAGCTTCAAAACCTAAAGAACGTGTTTTGGAAAAGGTTCACACGGGTGAATCTTCAAAACCGTTTTCACAAAGGGTTTCTCAGTTTACAACCTATTCTTTACAAAAAAATAGGAAGTTTTCTAAGAAATCTCAACGTTTTGAAACATTTTCTCCTCAAAAGGGTTTTAAGGCTAGATGCTTCACATGTAAGAATTCAATTTTTGTAACAATCACATCTCGTGTTTTACAACGGTTAAATCATGTGTGGAGGTCAATTAAGAATCTCAAACATTTTGGGAGCTTCTAATTTCGCAAAAGAGTTTTACACCGCGGTTAAAAACAAGTCTGGAGGAACCAAAGCAATGTCATTCGAAAATCTTCAAATATTCCAAATCAGAATGCTGTCTGATGCAAAACAAGCAATGTAGGTTGCTTAAAAACCATCAAACAGAAAGTAAATTTTTCACAACGAAAAAATTTTCAGAATGTTTCATCAAATGACACTAACAAATGGAAATCTTCTGTTCAACATTTTTAAAATCCACATGAATCAACGAGTTTTCAAAAATCAATGGAGTATCATGTGGAATTTTAAAATTCCATGATTCCACGAGAGCTATTTTTTAAATGAGAACACCGGTTTCAAGCCATCGTTGGAAATCAACATCTTTACATCGATTGACACAACTTTCAATTGGTTTTCAGATTATTTGGTAAAACCCATTAAGCACCGTGATTAAATGGGTTCCAAAGGTTGTTGTCTAAAATTCGATGTCATTGGTTTGTAATCATATTTCGATTGCAACGTGCTTTTAATAAAAGGAAAATGTACGGTTTTTCAAGCATTTAGTCTTACAACGAAAGTAGAAATCTTTGTCGGGTTTTGTGCTATTCAAATAAAACATTCAAGTTTGTAGCTCAATGTATATGGTTTGTATTCATATATCAGATTGCCAAACCCGGACTTTAAATAATAAAGGTAAATGTACTTTCGGCTTTTATCCTTAACAACGAAAGAGAATCTTTCGGTCTTGAGTATTTCAAATAAAACTTTCTCAAAGTTTTGTATCTCAAGTCATTGGTTGGATATCAAATGTCAGATTTCCAACCGGTCTCTTATAGATAAGGGAATTGTGTACGTTTTAGTGCGCTTTACCTTCAAAAAAAGAGAAATCTTCTTGTTTTTGAGCAAAAATTATTTCACACTTTTCATAAAGTTTTTCCAAAAATCGTTTTCAAAAGTTTGACTCCAGAAAGGTTTGTTATTAAATTTCAAATAACAACCCGGTTTTCAAATAAAAGAAAAGTGTACGTTTCAGTGCGCTTTATCTTTAACATAAGAGAAATCTTCTTTGTCCCGAGCAATTTTTTATCAACATCTTTTTAAAAAAAAGTGTGCTCGGGACATACAACTTCTAAGTAAATGACAGCTTAGGACTCATTCTTCAAATAAAGGAAAGTGTACATTTTTGTACATTTATCCTCACAACGGGAAGTTTACAACTTCTTGGACTTGAGCTATTTCATTTAAGATATTCAAAATCTTGAGCTCAAGCAAAATGGTATACAAATGAAAATGTTTTGAACAAATGAATAATAATCGATTTAAAAGAAGTTGTGGTCAAGTATGTTTATATCGATAAGCGTGCAAATGGTGAAGATTGTGTCCGGTTACGACCGTTTCCTGAAATTAACAGGATGAGGAGTGAGCAATCTACTGACCATACGTTTTAGATATTTATATACTTTGACGCAACTATTTTTCAAATTTGATTAGAACATTCAAAAAGGTTCCAAGTTATAATCATGCTATATCCGTTTTCTCTCATGTGTTTTCAAATTCTCATATAGCTATTTTAATCTATTGATATCAAAAATATCATTTGGTATGCTATTTTTGAGGGGGAGAAAATTGGATTAAAATGTGATCAAGAAAGATAAATGCTTAAGTGTGTGGAATATCAAAGTGATCTAAAAGACTCAAAGTGCAATCAACTCTTTCCTCCATGTGCAAAATAATTTTGAATATCAATGCACATGTGTAGGGGAGTATTTCTCAAAAAGTGAAACTTTCAAAGTGTTAAATGTTTTGATTTATATCAAACACTTTGATTGATTTTCAAATGGTTTTATGGTTTCGATCTTAAATACCCATCAACCAACTACCTCACAATGATCAAAGAAGATATAAGGTGGTAAGGTTAGGTATTATCCCATGATCCAACCAGAACCGGAGGGATCTACCCAGGGACATTCCATAGATAGAATATAGGTCCTTAGGTATGATGGAGTAGAATGTGAATGGGAATAATGTTAACTAAGGCATGAGTTATCATCGGAACAATCACAACAAGATGATAATGAGGACGCGTTAGTTTAACATTGAAGGGGTTGAAGAATGAAAAAGAAATGTATGGATAAAGGGTGAAAAGAAAGAAGCCCTCCACAAACTTTAGGCAGAAACCGGGTCAATACATAATCTATCGAATATCACAAAGATGATATTTGGTATTGAAGAAAGACATCATGGACCCAGTGATGCAATGCACAACCCTTCCCAGCCACTCAAGATTCTCTCAAAAGAATTCTTGTTTCATTGTCACGGAGATTAAATGCATAATCTATTGACATCTCACTCCGAGATTGTTGATATTGAAAAGGTGGCAGTCTGCTCCAGCCTCCGATCACTAAAACCAAAAAGCACTTATTGAGTCTAGAGCCAAAAGAGATCAAATCATAAATCTCACATAGGACACAAAAGTACATTTGTATTAAACATCAAAGATACAAAAAGGTACAAGAGTCGCTTATATGTCTATGTGACATTGCATGTCTTTGTGACATTGCGCGGAACATTCAATAGTGATACTTAAGTAAAGTATTCACAATGATGAATGGAAATCCTACCAGTGCTAACATCAAGCCAACGCTGAACGTAGGTCACTAATTTGAAAATGATTGTTTAATGATTCAATTAGTGTTAACTAGTAATCTAAGTGATCTAGTAGTTATCGTGTTTTTTCGAAATTTGTTTTCGAAAAACACAAACAACATTTCCTTGATTTATTCAAGTGAAGTGTTGGATTACCAAGGTTACTTATGATGTCACAATATTGATAAGGGGAGATTGTTGGAATTGAAGTTAGTAGTTGACTCTCATGCTTAGACCGCACTCCACACATGACTTCACTATCGAATATTCAGGCGTAACAAGATTATGATTATGTTTGATGGTCATCAAATGCAATCAGGGGGAAGAGAAGTGTTCAAGCTGGATATTTCGATAGAGTGCAACATTTAGGGGGAAGAAATGTGAAGTATGTGTATACGAATGGTTGTTTATTTGGGGGGAAGCAATTGGGGGGAAGAACATCAACAACATCTCTACCTTTTAGAAACAAGAACACCGTCGTAATTCATACCTTCATTTCTCATACTCAAAGTTCAAAGATACACTTCCGCAACTCTGATAAACCAAAGAACTTCCTCAAATCATCAAGTTATTGATCAAGACAAAGGTTCTACATGAGAAAGAGTGTAAGATGTCAAGAAAGTATGAGTATGTTGGTTAGAAGCTTCAAAAGATAAATCAAGATGGATTCACGGTAAAGAATGATGATATGAAAAGATCTCAAAGGCAAAGAAAAAAAAGGATAATGAAAAGATAAAGATCAAGATCACAAGAGCATGATTGGAACAAGACCACTATTACACAACAAGACTCAAGACAAACAAGTATTAAAGTTCAAAGTTCAAAGTCACAAGAGAAATCTCAATGATCATCCTTTAGGGGGAGATTGTTACGAATAAGAAAATGATGATCATTAATGCAATCAAAGAGAGATCTCAATGATCGTCCCTTGGGGGAAGATTGTTAGGATTGATAAAAGTGACGATCTTATTGAGATAGAAGTCTTGTAATAAATAGAATAATAATACTGTGAAATAGGGTAAGTGAAAGGCTCGTGACTAAAATAAAGTCATAAGACTTAGTTAAATAGAAAAAGTCTAAAAGACAAGGGGGCTAAATGGTAAAAGTCTAAAAGACAAGGGCTTCATGCTCATATTGTAATTGGGTATAAATACCCCTCCACCACCTCATTTGTGAGGTGTGTCTCTAGGTGTTTCTTAATCTCATTCTAATCTTTTCTCTAATGAACTAGCAGTACTAACTTGGATGTTTTAGTACTGGTAAGCTTAAAGTTAGTACTCTCCAAAAGTCAACTAGCATATTTACTTATAATAAACAGTTTTTAAAACAAGAAAACGAATAGTAACATAAGTCAAAATAAGCATTCAAACAATCAATAAAGAAAAACAAGAAAAAGAGGAAACTGCAACACCCATGGCTCAAAACAAGGTCAAACAGAGAATTTACAAGCCCTTAGCTTGTATAAAACAAGCTAGTGAATGTCCATAAGCCCCATCCAAACTGGCTTATCATCCAAACACCTAAGCTGTGGTATATTTGAGAGTGAGATACTTATGATTTTCTCTTAACTACTTAACTTTTTTATTTTCCTAATGAAAACAGCCTATGAGTACGCTGTGATGAAACTTTTTTGAACGACAAAACCAAATAAGATTGAGAAACTTAAACAACTGGTACGGAAAATATTGAACTTTAAAAACTTCAAACTTGCATTAATCTTGAAAGTGTTACAAAGATGAAAGTAAAAGCTGTAAATGACTTGAAACAAACTGAAAATAAGCTAAATTATTTTTAAGATTAAAAGCTAAAAACTAACGATTCCTTCAAAGGCTACAAAGGGCTCTATTATAACCGAGTCCATTTATCCTCATAGGACCTTGCAGCTTGTGCTTCTTTGGAGAGAGCAAAAAAAGAGTGGTGCTATTGTGTGAGGTAATTGTTTAAACGAATCCCAACAGCCTTTGATTTCTATTGAGCTATTCTTTTGGAGATAATCTTAGCCATCGCAATGTTTTTTGGAATGGTGAGGGATGCCCACAACATGCATATTATACAACTGGGATGGGTTAAGTAGGGTGGATAAATGATTTTGGCATGGAGACAAGTGTTTTTGAGCAAGTGTAGACGGTATGGGACGCCAACCAGTTGTAACTGTGTTTTTAGGGGAGGTAAAGAAGACGATTTGGGTAGTAGCAGAAATGTCCCCTTAATTTATATAACTTAAATGCAATCTCTATCCTTCGTTTGCAATTTTAAACCCTGTCTTTCCTCTTTTTGCAAATACAACATGAGTTTTTGGCAGTTTTGTGGCCCCGCAACGTTTATTTTTCTTCACTTGGCTTGACTTTTTGACTTTGTCTTTCCATTTCGTGCTCGGGAATTGTTTGCCTGTTATGAGGCTGTTCTTTATTGAACTTTTTTCTTTGAATATCCCGTTTCCTCCCATGCACAATACCAAAAGCAAACAAACAAATCCTATTTTAAATTAGTGTAACGTTATTTATAGGTCATTTAGGTTCGCTTAATACGAAAAATGCTATGTGTTAATATAAACACATATCAAAACTCCCATACTAAGGTATTGCCGGTGTCCCTCACTCAATGTTAGATTAAGTGAATACTCAATGAAAGCAAACTAAGAATTAGCCCCCCCCCCCCCCCCCCCCCCCGTACTAATTACCGTCGAAAAGAGTAAGCAAAGTGTTCGTCAAGGGGGAAACTAAAGAAATCAATAGCTTCGACGAGATCCCGTTTTCAACCCCAACCACCATTTTTATTTTATATGTACACAACTATCCCTAAATGTGTTTGTATTTATCTTTCTTTTTTTTCCTTTTCTTAACTACCTGATAGACTTCCGTTATTCTATCACATTGGGATCATAGAATGAGAAGCGCCCAATAGAATAATCTACGGACGTTCCTGACGGATAATTCAACGCCCCGAATTTCACTAGATCTAAAACCAGCAATTAAACGCAGATCATTTTTTATATAAAGTTTAAGATGAAAAGCCCTCATATTTATGACTTGTGAACTTTTTATTACTTACCCAACATGGATATATGAATTGAATTTATGTGCTACGTATCAACCATAATCAACTTATTTTCATAGTCGTAATTCAAGATGAATCACGACTCAAAGCAACAACTTATTAGGCACATGTAACTTGATTTTAAACCATAGAACTTTTTGCAACATATTTATCATTTTCATAAGTTCTTAAAGCTAGGAATGTGTTTACTTTTAAGTTTGAACACCTACCAAGCCTCGCACTCCCAAGTAGATATTACAACCCAACACCGTGTTCTAGTTTGAAAAACCCACCCCGTTGCTAGCGTAGTGGGAAATCAATCCCACAAACCTTCTTCCTAATATGGCTATGAATCGGTAGTCTAGTTTGATCCCTCACCTAACCTTCTTTCAATGAGAATCAAACAAACCAAATTCTATAATAAAGACGTTCATTAAGTTTTGAACCCCCATCCGTGGTTAGCGAGTGGGATATCACGACACAAATCTTGTTACTAGCTCCATATGATCAAATGTATGCTTCATTGGCATAATTACAATATTTCATGCATTTTTATGCAATTCATACTTCATATCAATTCTTCTATGGCATTTTATCTTTCCAACCTTGCTTTTACAGAATCATGTTTGCAAATTAGAAGCTTTTTCTGAAAACAACGAGACTTAGGTTGAACAAGCAACGGTGATTATTTGGATTAGAAGCTATATGGAGAAAAAAGAACAGACAAGTTATTCAAATAAGTTTGGAGACAATCTTGCTAACACACAAACTTATATTCAACACTATCACCTTCATGTCTATCATCTTGTGAAAAGCTTAGCCCTACAATTGAGGAACTAGCTAGGGCTCATACGCCCGACGAGTCCAATAATTATTCTCATTCTACCCATTAGAAAGTCGAAACTGAAAAAAAACAACTTAATTTATTTTTAAAAATTCTTAATTTTTTTTCATTTTTTTGGAATTTTTGCAAAATTTGGTGGTAGAAACGGGATTACGTGATAACAACGGCTGCAGGCAAAAATCAAATCGAAGATCCCCCCCATACTAGAACTAAACATCGCCCTCGATGTTTCAAAGGGGTACCTACGTAAATCTAAGGCTGTTTATGAAGTGTGCCAAAAGATAAAACGTTAGTCGATTAGATAAGTATACTGGATTTCCCAAAATGAAGCTGAGGAGTGAAAACTCATGATAAGAGAAACAAGCACGGAGAGATCCTTCCACAATCCGGGCAATCCTGTACAATTAACATAACATAAACACGAAACACGGTAATGGAAAAAGGCAAAAAACCACCATACCAACAAGAAACACTTTATTCATTTGTAACACAATACTCACATAAGCATGGGGGTGCCACTCCCACGAGAGCGCTTGTTTAAGGTCGCTTATGCTTGAACCCGACACCTGATAATTATTGGACATTAGGGAATGTTTGGAAGATCAGGGACTACCACTAGTGGTACGTCCCCTCCAAAGTAGTGCTTAACACGATGACCATTCACTTTGAAGTTTGGCCCAGAGTTTTGAGATAGCTCGACGGTGCCGTACGGGAAAACATGTGTGATAGTGAATGGTCCAGACCAGCGGGTTTTAAGCTTTCCTGAGAAAATTTTTAAATCTAAGTTAAAGAGGAGGACTCGATCACCGACGTTAAAACGGCGGTATACTTGATCTAATGGAGTCGTGAATCCTCGTTGTCTTTTCGTTTATAGATCAAAGAGAGTTCTCATAAGCAGCATCACGAGCTCAATAAGTTCATTTCAGTTTAACTATTCAATGTCACCACGTTTTTAGATCAAAGTTTGTTATGTTTTCCGAGGCCCATTAAGCCTTGAGTGTTCTAAACTCAATGGCAGATTGCTGGCTTTTTTTCCGTAGACTAACTTGTATGGAAGAACACCCGATGGGTGTTTTGAAGCTTGCGGAAACCCAAGAAAGCACAAATCGAGCTTTTCTGACCAAGAGGTACGTTCTCCTCCAATTGATCTCTCAAGAATTCTCTCAAACCACGATTGGGATACCTCAAACTTGTCCCACGTATTTTGGGAGGAAACGCGGTGGAGAGAACATGAGTGACGCCGTAATATAAGCATGAACCTTTGTAATTGGTCATTGCAGAAATGGTGTTCCGCGACACTTATGCTTGCACGAACGAGGTCACCCGAATCTGGCGAAAGAGAGATTTAAGAAAATTACAAACAACTCGGCAGTCATTGGTGGGGATCGCTTTTGCTTCAACCCATTTTGATAAATAATACAACAGCCCACGAGGATGTATTTGTTTGCCTTTGGATGATGGGAAATGGCCCCATAAAGTCAATAATAGCCCCAGACGTCAAAAGATTTCACAACTTTGATGGAATTTGTGGCATCTCATCACGTTGTGAAAACCTTTCCTGACGCTGGCATGAGTTGCAGTTTTTAACCAACTCATGGGCATCCTTGTAGATTGTGGGCCAAAAGAATCCGAATCGAAGAAACTTTTCATATGCTAGTGTAGTTAGCACCGAGATGTCCACCGGTGGACCAATCGTGGCAAAGCCATAATGGAATGTCATGGCTTCGTTTGCCAAAAACAGCAACGTCCGAATAACTTGGATCCGCACAGATTTATTACATAAAGTTGATCTTCCCGAGAAAAAATGCTTCACGTCTTTGAAGAATTTTCTTTTCTGCATTGGATGACATTCCCTTTGATCACGAAATTGCCCTGCATGGTAGTTTGCGATGTCAGCAAACCATTAGGGGTTACAGAATCAAGACAGGCAATCGGAACTAAGAGTTTTCCAAAGGAAATTTTTTCATTTATCTCTTTTGGAATCGAGCTCATCTTGTGAGGATTTCTCTATCGTGATAGATGATCAGCCGCGTAGGATTCTAACTTCTCCATTTGAGAGTCCAACCTACATCAAAGTCGAACTCTTGAAAGGAGCAGAACCCAATCGAGTAAACTCGCCATAGCATCTTTCTTTGCAAAGAGATACTAAGGGCGGAATGATCCGTAATTACCACAGTACATTTTGTTTCATGACAAGGAGATCTGAATTTTTCGAATGCCGTAAACACACCGCTAACATTCATTTCTCTGTCGTGTTGTAACGTGATTCCAGCCTCATTACAATGTTTTGCTTGCATATGTATAGGTCTGAAATGTTTCTCTCGACGATGCCCCAAGAACTTCAACCTAATGCTAAATCGCTTGCATCCGCACATAAGTTCAAAAGGTCTTCCAGTCTGGATGCAATCAGATTGGAGCCTACGGTTAGATTCTTTTTTGAGAGTGTTAAATGCTTCAATACACTCTTTGGAGAAATAAAACGGAGTCTCTTTTTCAAGCAAATGGGTCATGGGACGGGCTATTTTTGAGAAATTTTGGATGAATCTTCTATAAAACCCGGCATGCCCAAGAAAACTACGGATGCCTTTGACAGTAGTCGGGTGAGGGAGCTTTGCAATAACGTCAATCTTAGCTCGATCGACCTCAATTCCCGACTTGGAGATTTTAGTGTCCCAGAACAATCCTTCCTTAACCATGAAAATGGATTTTCTCCCAAGTTTAGAGCTAAAAATGGTGTCTTCACAAAAACCCTTAAGCATCTTTTCCAAATGGTTAGGCATGTCGGAGAAAAGAACTTCCAAAAACCGAAAAGTCATCCATAAACACTTCCATCGTTTATTTTCGATCAATGTCGTGGAAGATTCCATCAATAACAACCTGGAATGAAACCTGGTGCATTGCAGAGGCCAAAGGACATGCGGCGGTAGGCAAAGTTTCCGTAAGGGCAAGTAAATGTTGTCTTTGTTTCCTGATCATTATGGGTCGATAGGGTATTTGAAAATAACCCTAGAAACCATCGAAAAACAATAGTATTTGTTTCCGCCGCAACCTCACGAGCATTTGGTCCATGAATGGAGTGGAAAATGGCCCTTTTGCCGGGTGGCTTAAATTTAATATTCTGATAGTCAATCGCATACCCCCTCCCCGTAACTAATCGAGTTAGGGATCAACTCATTTTGCTCATCCTCACTACGGTAAAACCAACCTTTTCTTTGGTACACAGTGTAAACCTGGCATACCCAGGCTATCCGAGATAGGGTAAAAAATCCAGCATTTAGAAGTTTTTTTCAACTCCTTTTTTTATGACCATCGTGGATTTTTTTTTGGGTTTACCCCCCTCTCTGATGTTGAAACCGCTGGTGTGTATTCCTCTTCCCAATAGAATTTTGTGAGCTACAAAATTCCGGGTCAATAACCCTAGATATCGGAGAGTTTTCCAAGCGATGGCTCGTTTGTGGACTTTACTGTCTGCAAACACCTTTATGCGAGCGGCTTTCTCTCCCCGACACTCAACATTAGCATTTATGACTGGTAACTTGTTGTCACCCTCCAAAAAAATGCATATTCGAGGTGGGGAGGTAAGTCCTTGAGCTCGACCTCGGGAGGTTCATCAACTGATGTTTCATCGGTTTTGGCTTCACAAATCTTAAGTTCTTTTCTATTTCCAGGAAAATAATCTGCATGGTTGGGAAGTGGTGATGAGGGCTCACTATTTAGATAGCTTCAAGAAGAAGAATGTCATTCACTCTCGGGGATCACATTCGGCATCATCAATTCCCTGATTTATACGAAGTCTCAGAAATTCAGCCATCGATTCTTCAAGAATGAAATCACCATATTTACCCTCGAATGGAGTGAGGGTGGAGAAATGGTATCACCATCATGTTCAAAGAGTATGGAGTGGAATTTCCATTTGCTAAAACGTTCGAGAATCCAAAATCTCTTGAGAATATTTCCTCACAAACTATATCAATAAAGTCGAACCTTGTAAATGTTCCAAGGCATTGTAGGAAAGTTTTCGTAGCATGCACCTCATTGAAAGTCAAACACGGATTTGTCAATCATGTCTTAGAGGTCATCTCTACCGTGTACATCAATCAATGCTCTTGCCGTTCTTAAGAAGGTCTATCCTAAAATCAACGGGACTACTGGGTCTGGCTATCATAGTCCACTACCACAAAATTTGCTGGAAAGAGAAGGTTCCAACCTCACAAAAGATGCCCATCTTCGGCTATGCCGTGGGAGTGGCGCAATTGATCGGTCGCTAACTCGAGTAACCATCCTAGTTTTGGTCAGCCCTTGGCGATTAAGCTTTTTTCAAAAAACGAGAGTGGCACTCGAATTGATGCTATGCAACCGAGATCGGCCAGGCTAAGCATTCATCCAAACTCTGGGAAAATCACAACGGTATCAGAAATCTACCCGGGCTCCTAATTTTTCGGAAAATGTCTTTAGGAAGACAAGCTGAGGCAATTTTCATTACCGTGTTTTGGTTAATTCCAAGATCCTTTATCTTTGTTGTTCAAAAGCTGTTCTGATCATTGGTGCAAAACTTAGGCATGTTGCAGATCGCAATCTGCGAAGCACCAGCTCGGAAGTGGAGAATCCGAAAAATTTCCAATGAAATCAAAGCTAAAAGGTCGGTGCCTTTTGCTGATTTTCTCCTTTTTTACCCTAGATGGGATATGGTAAAAGTCGTTTTGGTTTAGGCATGACAACTGGTTTCCTCAGTCATGGACTAATTGGAGTTGGACGTCTTTTGTACTGTCCGTTAGGAAGCACCGTTCCTTTGTTACCCGACTCGTGTTTCAACTACCACCACCCGAGGTGGAATATGAGGTCCATCATAATGAAACACCAGGCTTCTGGTGTTGATTAGCTTATCAATTCACCCTTCGGGTTAGCAACGTTGTGCTAGGAAAGAACCCAAATTTGAAGTAGAAGCTTGGTAGGAATTTACGATTTTGGATGAGCAAGTCGGTTAATGTTGGACATTTATTTAGCATGTTTTGCATAACCGCATCATTTAGCTTAGAACATGCTAGCTCACAAAATCAGTTTTTTGACAGACCCCCCGAAGGCTTGATTTTTGGCTGGACTCTGGTAAGTTGGGTGTCTTATTAACCGGAGGTTTGATAACCATTGGGGCTTATGTTGAACCCTGGGGTCGTTGGATTTACCCTGTTGTAGCCATACCCACGTTTATATGGTATTGTATCCAACGATTCTGATTGTGGTTTGGTTGTTGTGTGCATGGGAGGAAACCGGTGGTCTGATTTGGTTTTGCCATCCGTAGGCGGACGGTACCCGGAATTCCTTGGTTCAAAGTTTGCTGCGGCTGCTGCGATCACGTATTCATGTGATAGTTATCGATCGGTAATTGTTGCTATCGATAGCCGGACAATACGATATGAGTGGGCACCACCGTAAGCAGTAACACAACCTTGCTCCACCGCTATTTACGGGAGCGGGAGCTGGAACTGGAAGATGTCTACTTGCCAAAGTAAGCTCCTCACATAACGTTTTCAATTCAGCAACATCGGGAGATACTCCCGAGGTGGAAGCGCTCGTACTCACTTTAGAAACAATGGCTTTGCTTTGGGAGTTACGAACTTTGACTGCTCTCGATGATGCTTTGAGCAATCAGCGGCCTTTTTTCCAAAAAGTTGCCACCACTTCGGCGGAGTTCAAAAGATCTTGATCCAGTAACAATTAAAGCATTGTAAAATGTAATCAAGTTGGTGTAGTTTCGAGAATCCATGAAGTGGACAGCTCGGGAAGAAGTGATCTTTGAATACGATCCCAAGCTTCACTAAACGACTCATCCAAACCTTTGTTTGAAATTGGTAATTTTCGTTCCGAAGATTTTGTCGTTTTTAGAAGGTGGGAAAAACTGATTTATATGAATTTAGCAACGAGGTCATCCAAATGTCTGAATTGATCGAGGAGTACTTTCTCAAGCCATATTCGGGCTTGCCCCCTCGAGAGAGAAAGGTAAAATCAAATCAACTTAATGATGTGGTCGGGACATTAGGATATCTCAAAGTGGAGGTGATATTTAATTGAAGTAACGATGTGGTGCATGAGGGCCTCTTGTCATGTCCGATAGAACCTGCTATGTTCTGGACAAGAGTTCGCAACCCATGCATGATCTCACAATTTGCTGCTATAATTTCAGGAACAACAATTGCGTCCTCGTACCTTCGAGGTGAAGCCTGGAGCAATTCTGCCATAGTTTTTTTTTTGTTTTTTTTTTTTTTTTGTTATTTTTTTTTTTTTTATTTTTTATTTTTTTTATATTTATTTTGTCTTTTTTTTTTTTTTTTTTTTTTTTTTTTTATTTTTTTTTTTTTTGTTTTTTTTTTTTTTTTTTGTTGATTTTTTTTAATTTTTTTATATTTTTTTTTTTCGATTATCAGCCATCGAGTCTTTGGGATTTCAACAAGATTGAGGAAGCACTTGTTGTTAAGTGTTGTTTTTTGTCGTAAGACCGCCGACTTTAGAACGAGTGCGCATGCACTAAAATAGAGAACAAGAAGAGTATTTTTGGATTTTTCAGTTTATTCACAATCTATTTTAAACAGACAGGAACCTAAAACTAGACAACTTGAACCCAAATAATCTACTTACTTCACGGTAGCTCTTAAAAATGATAAACGCACAGGTGAGCGGAGGAGTAGGAATAGCGCGAAGCTTATTTCTCCTTTCGGGTCGTAGTTCCTAGGAACAACCCTCCTTATACCCACTTTGTAGTTTGTTTAACGTTTCAAGGTGAGCCGTATATCGTAAGAGACACAAATGGTAAGTTTTAAATCTTTTGTTCGAGTTGGGAACCAATAAGTTCACCGAAGTTTATGAATAAGACCACAATTGAGAACTATTATAGTTTGGGATTTAATCTACCAATTTGTGAATTTTATTTCTTTTTATGGACAATGTTTTATATTTTTGGTTTTTTTTTTTTTTTTTTTTTTTGTATGAAAAATAAAACTAGTAGAAAGAAAATGGAAAAATTATTTTGTATTTTTTTTTTTTTTATGTTTTTATAAAGAAAATGTTCACAAATGTAAACACAAATTTCCAAACGTAACGAAATTCGTTTACTAGCCTCCCCGGCAACGGCGCCAAAATTTGACTCGCGCAAACTCACCCCTTAAAACCTATCTATATGTGATATAAATACACCGAGGGACGAAATCACGCGAGATCAAGAAAACCGGAAGCAGTATAGGGTGTCTCCGGGTCGTTATGTCCCAACGAGGCTGAAATGGAAAATCGCAAGACGATTGATGTTTTGTATTTGAATGTCACAGGGAATGCGAATATAAAGGGCACAAAAGCTGATGAAAATAAACAATATCACAGAAAAAAATAGGCAAAGAGAATAAGCTAGAACAAGAATCAAAACTAGGAATGACAAAAAAAAACACTTTAAAACTTTAAACTAAGACACAAATAAGCTCAAATAAACTTAAGAAAAATCAAATGAGCTAACCTAACTCTAAATAAGCAATTACAAAAAGCAATTAAGCTAAATTAAACAAGATAAACATAACAGTACTAACAACAGTACTAACAGTTTTAACTACCAGTACTAACTTGGAGTTAGTACTGCTAGGCCAATGTTAGTACTGTTATCTAAAGGTTAGTACGGGCAAGGCTAACAAGACTTAATAGGATTAATAAATAACAAACAACTAAAACAGAAGTCACCTAACCTTAAATAAGACACTTAGTAATGGAATAACAACTAAAAATAAACAAAAATGATAAATAACCTAGAAAACTAAAACTGATAAACTGTGGAGAATACTTTAAAAAGGAAAATAAACTTAAATAAGCAAACAGTAAAGGAAAATAGTTTAATCTACTCTAAAAAGCTGAAACAATCTTTAAATAAGCTGAAATAATAAGCTGATAAGCTAAAATGAACAAACAGTACTAACAGTTTTAACACTGACCGGTACTAACTTTTAATAAGTACTGCTAGTGAAAGGTTAAAACTGGTAGTGTAAGTTAGTACTGATATCTTTGAAAATCCAAGAAAAATGAACTAGCAGTACTAACAAGGAGATGAGTACAGGGGGTACATTAAGTTTAGTACTGTCCAAAAGTCCAACTACTGTATTAACTTATAAGTAACAGTTTTAACAAGTAAACTAACAGTACTAAGCAAAATAAGCAGTTCTACAATCAATAAGAAAAACAAGAAAAAGAGAAACTTACAACACCCTTGCAGCCAAACAAGGTCCAAACAGAGAATCAACAAGCACTAGCTTGTATGAAAAACAAGCTAGTTAGAGATCCATAAGCCATCCAGAACTGCTTATCATCCAAAACCTAAGCGTGGTATATTTGAGGAGTGATACCTTATGAATTTCCCCTCTTACGACTTAACTATTTATTTTCACTTAATGCAAACAGCCTATGAGTCAGCTGTGATGAGAACTTTTTGGAACACAAAACAATTTATATTGTAAAACATATAACCGACTGGCATTGTAATATGACTTTAAAAAACTTCAAACTTGGCATTAATCTTGAAAGTGTTACAAAGATGAAAGTAAAAAGCTGTGAAAGACTATGAAAACAAACCTGAAAATAACGCTAAATATTTTTTAAGATAAAAGCTAAAAAAACTAACATGCCTCAAAGGCTTACTCAAAGGGCTCATTTATAGCCGAAGTCTTTAACTCTTGGACGTGCAAGCTTGTGCTTCTATTTGGAGAGAGCAAAAAGAGTGTGCTAGTTGTTAGGTAATTGTGAAACGATATCCCCAGCCTTTGATTTCTATTGAGCTCTATGGAGACAATCTTAGGCCATCGCAATGTTTTTTGGGAATGTGTGAGGGATTAGCCACATGACATTTATACAACCGGGATTGGTTAGTATGGGTGGAATAAATATTTTAGCATGGAGAAAAGTTGTTTTGGCAGTGGTAAAGGTTGGGAACGACAACCAGTTGTAAGCTGGGTTTTTAATGGGCGGGAAAGAACTTTTTGGGGAGTAGCATAAATGATCCCCTTAAGTTATATAACTTAAATGCAAATCTCTACCTTCGTTGCAATTTTAACCCTTGTCTTCTCTTTTGCAATACCATACATGAGGTTTTGGCAGTTTATTTATGGGCCCGCCTCAAGTATGTATTTTCTTCACTTGCTTACTTTGAACTTTGTCCTATTCCATTTCGTTTGCTCGATGTGTTTGCTTTTGGCTTTCTTTTTGATCTTTTCTTGAATATCCGTTTCCTGCACAATACAAATGCAAACATACAAATACAATGTATTTTTGGTACGTTTTTAGTCATTTAGGTTCGCTTAATACGAAAAATGGTATGTGTAATTAAACACATATCAATGGTGATCAAATATAATCAGGGGGAAGAGAAGTGTTCTAGCTAAATATTTCGATAGAGTGCAACAATTAGGGGGAGGAAATGTGTATATCCGGGACTTAATTGACTTTGGTGTATACAACATAGTGCAACAACTGGGGGAAGAAATGTGTACATCTGGGACTTAATTGACTTTAGTGTATACATCATCCGAGACTTAATTGACTTGGAGGTTATAGTTTCCAGAACTTAATTGACTTGGATGTTATAGTTTCTATCTTCTATGAGTTGTCTATGTGAAGTATGTGCATAAGAATGGTTGTATGTTTGGGGGAAGCAGTTGAACTGCTTGTAGTCATGTGGTATGAATTGAGGGGAAGCTATTGGGGGGAAGAGACATTTATGTACAACAACATCTCTACATTTCAGAAGCAAGATCACCATCATATTCATTCCTTCATATCTCATACTCAAAGGTCAAAGATACACTTCCGCAACTCTGATAAATCAAAGAACTTCCTCAAATCATCAAATTGTTGATCAAGATAAAAGTTCTACATGAGGGAGATTGTAAGCTGTCAAGAAAGTATGAGTATGTTGGTCAGAAGCTTCAAAAGACAAATCAAGATGGATTCACGGTAAAGAATGATGATATGATACGATCTCAAAGGCAAAGATAAAAAGGAAAATGGAAAGATCAAGATCAAGATCACTATAGCATGATTAGAACAAGACCACTATTACACAACAAGACTCAAGACAAACAAGCATTAAAGTTCAAAGATCAAAGTCATTAATGTTCAAAGATCAAAGTCACAAGAGAGATCTCAATGATCATCCTTTAAGGGGAGATTGTTACGAATAAGAAAATGATGATCATTAATGTTGGTAGAAATATTGCTATATTTAATCTATACATTCTCTTCATGTTTTGGTGATGACAAACATGTAACTTATAACACATAACGTAAAGTGCTTAAGTTACTCGTAATCACAAATCATCAATTTGTCAACATCTTTCGACGTCTCAATTTTTCTTCAACAATTAATTTAAGTTCGCACCCGACGTAAATCACTAAAGGTATGAACAAACAAACTTTAATTTGTTGAATGATCAAAGAAATTTTTTATTTTTCCAAATCTTACATTTATAAAATGGGACAAACATTTTTAAAATATATACAAAACATTTTTGTATTTTTAAGAAATGTTTTATTCAAAATAAATATTTTGAATTCAAATTTTCTACCTAGAAACGGCTAGAAAGTTCCAGAAATACCTTCCCCACAAAATGAAGAACAAAAAAAAGTATCGTCTGAAAAAATGGGCGCCCCCCTTAATTAATTAAGGGGACCGGCCATAATTAAGGGGACCGCCCTTGTATAATTAAGGGGACCGCCCAAATAAAAAACTATTTTTTTTGCTTATAAATAGTGGACTATTTCCACAGATTTTCTCTTCTCTTTGCACAAAATTTTCTCAGATCTAAAACCTCCTTTCAAATCCTTTCCTTTGATCACTTAACTTAACTTAATATTATTTGTTTTTAAAAGTGACTCAAGTCATCCATCCATTAAGCGCAAAGAGAAGAACTTTCGTTATCATTAAGATACGAAGTTAGTGTCTAGTTAGACATATCCGTGAGCATGTCTTACATTACCCAATGTATTGATCGATCCATGTATTCCAAACTTGTGTAATTGCTTGATCATCTGTTTGATAGTATTAGATCGTGATGATCTTACCAAGTAGTGTTAGATAGTTGTGATATAAGTAGTGTGGTGAAGTGAAGTTGTGAAGTTGTGAAGTTGTGAAGTTGTGAAGTTGTGAAGAAGTTGTGAATTTGTGAAGAAGTCGTGAAGTTGGGAAGTCGTGAACAAGTCGTGAAGTCGTGTTGTGATAGATTGGTTCTAGCTAAGATTAAACTCGATATTGTAGCTTAGTGTCAAAATCGGTGTAAGCAAACGGTTTGTTACGGTTTTCTCTACCTACGGGGAGCTTGTTGACTAGTGTGAAGTAACTCTCGAGTGGGTACTCGTGGAGTGAAGTAGAGGCGAATAGGTGCATCGTGACCGAACCACTAATAACTCTCATGTCCGGTTTGAATAATTCCTTCACTTATCTCTTAACATTAGACTCGCATCTATCGTTTTATATTTAAAACATGCAATGGTGTAATGTTGTTAATTA
Organism: Tanacetum coccineum; assembly: GCA_026074375.1. NCBI lineage: Eukaryota > Viridiplantae > Streptophyta > Magnoliopsida > Asterales > Asteraceae > Tanacetum > Tanacetum coccineum. The sequence continues at coordinate 47,986 of BQNB010034217.1, forward strand.
TAGGAGTTTTAATTATGTCTTTTTGAATAAATAGTGAATTGAGGGTGTGTGGTATTGTATTGTGTAAAATCGATGTATGTAAGAGAGTGTCATATAACTCGTATGAACACTCATCATATTGGTATCGTACGTTGTATCGGTAATTTTAATACAAACCTTTTAAAGATTTTTAATGGCAAGTATTCACCCACCTCTATACGATTTCCACAATTGGTATCCGAGCCCACCACGTCGCTCTAATTTTCAAAACAAATGGTTTTAAAAATTAAGTACGATCCATGTATCAAATTACCCATTAAGGGGAATTAAATATGAAAAGTGTTTTGTTGATTAACTTGTATTAGTTTTGATGTTATATACACTAATTATACTAGCTAGAGATAAAAATAATGCTTAAAATAAGTGTTATATATTCGGTATCAAATTCAGAAAGTTGTACACATTTCCACAAAGTCAAAAAACAATTTTTTACAAAAATCGTAATTCTGGGTATCAGGTGGGCGTCCCCCTTAAATATTTGGGCGGCCCCCTTAATTTTAAGGGGACCACCTGTCTGATTCAGCAATTTTTTAGAAACTTTAAAAAATCATATAAAATCAACCGTAAGTCCGTAGAAGTCGTGCCACCCGCCATTTCGAAGAGAATTAAGTCTACTTTCATATAAAAATACTTCTAAGTATTTATTTCAAACTTAATTTAGCCAGAAAGGCAAAATACTACTTATTGTCTAAAACGTTAAATCTCGTTTTAACGTAAAACTTGTATTTTATCTTTTCATTTCGAGTCGGGCATTTCTAGTCGGTATATCTTTGAAAAATGGTGTAATTAACTTTTCAAAAATATTAAACTTGATTTTTGAAATGGGGAGGAAACTAATTTGTCTTCAAACAAAACCGAGCTAAGTATACATTGTTGTATCTAATACACAAAACTACGACAAGTACGTTTATGTGGTATGCTATGTGATTATGTGCACTTCTTTATATCTTAAGTTTGTTAGTAGAAATTATTAAATGATCGTTGCTATTTGTAATTAAGCTAATTGAATATCTAAGCACATGTGCCATGTACACTATTCGTTTGTAGCTAGTTTTTCGGATTATGAATAACTAGAACTTATGCTAGATTTCTTGCATTAAGATTGCAAAATTGTTCTTGCATTGCATATAGGCATAGATCACTTAACTTACAAATGTTACATAAACATCTTGTAAATCTTTTCGGGTATGGGAATATATTTAGGAATAAGAGTTCAATAACTTGTCAAGTATATTATTAAATGTATTAAAACTAGTCACCTAAATATTTCCAACGATTTAATCTATTTTCAACAACACGTTTAAATATTTTCAACAACTTGTTTTGTTTGACCTTGGGTTGGTTAAACAAAAGAAATGATTATACTAATACATTAGTAATTAAAAAAAAGAAAATGCTTATGCTTGCATGTTTCTAACATACACACATAATTATATCTATCTATCTATATACAGAACCTACAGAACCACTTTTTTGTACAGAACCTACAGAACCAGCTTTTTTACTCTTAATAATGCATGATGTACATCATATCAATGCAAGATGTCATTTATGTAATTATTCAAAAGATGAGATCATTGTTTTTAAAGTTAAAAGGGTAATATAGGAAACATACATTTAATATTCTAAAAATCTATCCACTAATTTAGGGAACCATTTCTTTCTCTCACATAGCCTCTCTCTAGATCCAAATTTCTTTCTTCTCAAATGAGTATTCGAAAAAAAACTGCCATATCTTCTCAGATCCAGTATTCAATTTCTCTCTTCTCAGATGAGTATTCGAAAAAAAAAATGCCCTATCTTCTCAGATCCAGTATTCGACGCAAAAAAAGTCAATAACAGGTTTTGTTCGAAATCCTTTTTTATGTGTAGATCGAAATCGATTTTCGTCATTGAACATCATCATAATTCGGTATCACAAATAGTTATCTATTTAGTTGCGGATCCTGCATCTCCATGGCGGTCAAATCCATCCACTTTTTGAAATCCATGTATGTTATTTCTTTTCTGTTTTGATTTCTTTTTTTTTAAACCAAAAATGGTTTTTTGTTCAATTAAGGTTTTATTTCTGAATATACCAACAATCATTGTTTTGTTTTGACATGAAACTCATCGATATATATGTTATTTTTTATTTCTTGAAAGTAATTGAACAAAAATCCATTTTTAACAATATAACTCATTGATCTATCATTCTGAATTAACTCATCGATCAACCATTTTTTGTTCAATAATATACCAACATGGTTTTTCACGAAGAGGCATTTTTAACATGTATGTTATTTCTTATTTGTTATGATTTCTCTTTTTAAAAAATGGTTTATTGTTCATACCGTATGGAGTTATTTTTTAATTGGTATTTTGGATGATGTTGGTGTGCAACACTTTAGGTGTATATCTTTTGCTAGGAAAAACTAGATATCAAAGGATACGTAGGAGGATAAATACGTATAGTTGAATAGCTCGTGGGAAATTTTAATATCTAATGTCATTTGGTGTACGTGTAACGATCTGACTTTTGCTGCTATGGATTCTGCTAATAATTAGCATTTGGTTATATGGAAATTTATACTTGAGCTTTACGTGGTTCGTAATTATAATAATCATTTATATTCCCTTAAATATGCAGTTAAAGCAAGACCACCTGATGCTCACAATGAATGTACAACGGTGCATATATGTTTTTCAAGACGTGCATATATATTCAAATGTATTTAACGAGAAAGCGCGACGTGCACATATGTTCGTGGAAGGGTACTCATGTTCTAGCGAAGTTGATGAGAATGTGAAGCGTGTGTGCATATATGTTTTTGAAGACGGGCACATATGTTCTAATAAATTTGACGTGCATATATGTATTGGAAGACAGGCACATATGTTCTAATAAATTTGACGTGCATATATGTATTGGAAGACGGGCACATATGTTCTAATAAATTTGACGAGAAAGCGCCGCGTGCACATATGTTCTTCAAAGAGTACTCATATGTTCTAACGAATTTGATGAGAAAGTGAAGCGTGCACATATGTTCTTGGAAGAGTTGACACATGTTTTTTAGTGGCGTGAACATCTATATTTAACAATATACATTTGTATTCGAATTGTAGTTCATTTGATATTAAATTTTGTCTATATTATTTATGTTTTAGTTTGTTATAATTTAGAGGTTGCATGTACATTCTTAAGTTTTTTGTTATAAATTTCAAAGATTAAAGAATGTACAATAGAAACATATGTGCAATTATAATTTTAATCAAAAAAAAGTTTATGGCTAGCCATTTTACGCAACAAACATATTTAAAATTCACAATATTAAAAAAAACACATATGCACTTGATTTTTTTGAAAACATGTATGCTGAATAAAATATAAAATATAAAAAAAATTAAAGAAAAAAATAATTCCGAAAATTTAGGGGCTTAAAAAACGTTTTTTAATTAAAAAAATTCAAAAATAAAAAGAAAACTATGTTTTACTATTATACCCTTTTCATTTAAATAAAAATACTAAATTTCTATTGGTCCAAGGTGGTTCTGTAGGTTCTGTACAAAAAAGTGGTTCTGCAAAGAACGGTCCCCTATATATATATATATATATATACTAACACAAAAAAGAGAGTAAAACAATACTATTAACAAAGAACCATGCCAAGTCAGTTTTGGTACCTGACATTTTCCATAAAATAAGTCGAATGGTCAAACACCAGATCGAGAATCTCGCTGTTGTCTAAATCGAATGGCCA
>BQNB010034218.1:0-45000 GCA_026074375.1 Tanacetum coccineum
AATGAAACTTTATTTTAAACGTCCATTTAAGGTCGTTTCCTATATCTTGATTGTTGTACTTTGACGTAGCACCCCATTGTTACCATTCAGCTGCTACCTGATTTTGGGGGTGTTACACTAACGAATCACCACACTCGTAACAACAATTGTGGTTAATTTGCATAGGATTTTGCGAGGAATTTTCACCGGGGTCTTGTTTGACAATGAATGGCTCTCGAGGAGCATTAACAACGTTGGTATCGTCATCGGATGACTCGTAAGTGTTTAGAAGGTCTTGGTAAATTCCATTTTCATGACAAATTGTAAACCAAACTTCCTTCAATTTCTTCCGCCATAGAGCACATCCTTGACAAGATGGACCTTCAACCGGGTTTCCACACTTCACACAATCCTAAGGGGGTCGTTGAGATGAGTCGGGCGTTTTATTAGGATCACGAACGAACTTATCTACTAGACCTCCTTTTGAACAACCACAAGATTTATTGTACAAAGCTCCACAAGACGAACATTCCATAATCGTGAAGAGGGGATTCAAACGATAATCGAGTGACGCCATAAGAATTAAAAATAGAGGGATAAGAAGAAGAATTAAATGGCAAAGAGGTTAAAGGAGATTATTTTTGGATTTTCGAGTTTTTTAAACATCATATTTTATTAACGGACAAAACGAGATTGAATAACTTAAACCGATAATCAACTTGCTTCACGGTAGCTCTTTAAAAGAAAAACGCACAAAGGAGCGGAGGAGTAGGAAAGCGCGGAGCTATTAAAAACCTTTCTCCTTTAGGGTCGTAGTTCCTCGGAACAACCCTCCTTATACCCCTCTTATAGTTTGTTAATCTCTTAAAGGTGAGCCGTATTTCACAAGTGACACAAAGGCAAGTTTTAAATCTTTTGTTCGGGAACTTATTATGATAATGCTTCAGTTGAAAGCATTATATTGATGATGATTTTTATTTGTTTTTATAGACAATGTTTTTATATTTTTGATTTTTTAATTATTAAAATAATAAGAAGAAATTATTAACAAACGAGAATGATAACTTCACGAGGAAGGTTCTTCAAGTCACTAATCGTCAAACCGTAACGATATTGTCACAACACACCTCCCCGGCAGCGGCACCAAAATGATACTTGGTAAATTAAACCCTTACTATATATAAATATAAATAAATATATAAATATAATAATGAGAGTCAAAAATATCAATCAAATGTAGTAAACCGGGAAGCACGCGATTCCCGGGTCGTTTTGTCCCAACGAGGCGTGAAATTGACAGTTACGTTATTGGTTTGACTCTTAGATACTTGAATAACAAAGTTATAATGGGTTTTCTAAAAACTATGGGAAATTAATGCAATTTAAACTAAGGTGAACTTAAAATCTACGGGAAAAACATAAATAGGCACGGGGATTTAAACCTAAAACTACGGGAAAGCATACAAAGGTAAATAATAAACTTAAAATCCACGGGAAGCATAAATAAGGCATAAAAATGAAATCCTAAGTCTATGGGAGCATAAAATTAAGGCAATTAGGCTTAAATCACAAAAACAAGAACATAAATTAAAAACAAACGTGACTAAAAACATAATTTATTAAATTTAAATCCTAAAGTGATTTTTTTTTACTTTTCCTAATATCAATTGACTAAAAAGTAAGAATAAAGAAAACTAGAACGAAAACGGAGTTAAATTAAGCTCAAAAACGCGAAAGCGAGAACGGGGTTTTAATCCCGTTCTTTAAAAAACGAAATTTTGCAAAAATGACCCTACGAAAGTTTTTCTATTTTTCCTAAGTGCATACTGATAAAATAAAATTTTCTAAAAAAGAAATTTTTTTTTTGATTTTTATTTAATTTATTATAATCAAAAATCAGTTTAAAGGAAAATAAATGATGAAAAATATTAAATGATTATAAAAAATTCTGAAAAATTCATGGAAAGTGCATTATACTATAAAGATCCTATGAAAATTAAAAACTGGAAAAGTGATTAACGAAAAAGCGGAGAAATAAGCTAAAAAGCTCGAATAAGCTTATTAGGCCAAAACGCCTATAAGAATTTAATTGTGCAACATTAAACCAGATGGCCCTACTGGCGCTACTGGTTAATGAGTGTGTTGTGTGGGACGTTTGTTGTGAAAGGGGGAGGTCATGGGTTCGACCCCCATGCCTCTCATGGGTTCGACCCCCATGCCTCTCCCTTTTTTATAAACCATTTTTTTTCTTTTTTTTTAAACTTAAAGTTAAGTTGAAAATAAGGACTTTTTTGTAAAATCACTTTTTATAAAAACTACAAATAAGCCAGCAAATAAGCAAATGAAACTGACAGACTATGCTTAATAGGACTTAAGTAATGTAAGGCTATTTTTTTACTTTACAAGACTTATAACCAAGATAAAATGTAAATTAAGCAAAAACAAATAAAGACAACTTAAAATAAGCATCTAGGAACAAAATTCAACAAGGAAAACAAGCTGAATAAGCCAGAAATGAGCTTAAAGGTTCAGCAGTACTAACTTTAAAGTTAGTACTGCTATTTTTGACTTAAAATTGCTAGGCTACTTCTTAAACTGAATAAGCAAAGAACATATAGCATTCTATAACTAATAAGCAAATGGAACAAAAATGAGCAGTTAGGACTTAAGAAAATAAGCTAGAAATAGGCTGCAAAAGGGCAGAATTCTATTTTCTACTAAGGGCTTGAAATGGCTAAACTTGAGGGCTTATTCTAGGACTAATAAGCAAAAGGACCTAATAAGCTAAAAACTATCATAACCTAGTCCTAATAAGCATAAACTAACTAGATTAAGCAAGGCAAACAAACAGATAAGCATAGAAAAGGAGAATAAGCTAATGGCTAAAACTGAAAAACCAACAGCCCATGGGACACTATTCAGGCTTAAAAATAAGCTAGCAAACCAAAAAGTAAATGCTCAAAACCTAAAAACAGGGAAAGATTGAACTACTAGTTATGAGAAAAAGCAAAAATAAGACATTTTGAAAAACAAATAAGCAAAGAAAAAGATCAAAAGAAAAGGGCAGTATACTCAGCAGCTGCTGATTTTGGATTTCTTAAAAGGACAAGGGGTGCTTATTTGCAGCCTTAAATAAGCTATTAAAAGGACTTAAAAACTTAAAATAAGCTTAAAGAGATAAAGTATGACAACTAATGAGCTTATATTCTAAAAATCATAGCTTAAAACTAAAATGGCTTATCTAATTTAGGCTGCTGAACTATGACCTTAAAAAGGCAATAAAACTAGGACAGAATTTTGCATAACTCAAAATGGTCAAAAATTATCATGCTTAACTTACTTCTACTGCATTAGGAGACTAAAAAGGGCATAAAAACAATACTTAAAAGCTAATATCAAGGCCTTATCAAATAAGCTAGAATAATCTGTTTTGTCAAGACAAATTTAAAGCATTTTAAGATAAAACTACAAAACTCATATTTAAACTGTAAAACCTTTTAAAAACTGATTAAAGTGACTTCAATGAGCTTGTGAAAACAGACAAACTGACCCAAAGTGGTTTTACACAAATTTGACCCATTTTGAGCAGTTAACCCAAACACTCCCTTAGAAATTCTAAATCCATTTTTAAACTGAATTAGGCTGGTTTAAGCAAAGGTAGGTAAAAACAGATTACCAACTAGCATGGTTAAGCAATATTAAGCAATGGAAATACATATATAAGCACTTAAAATAGGTAAATCACAATAAGCAGTTTTTAGAAGCGTAAAAGACAGAATTTTTATAAAACATAAATTTCATTAAAAAAGAAAAGTTTACAAGTTTAAAAGTAAAAGGCAAGATTAAAAATACATAAACATGAATTAAAACTACACTACAACTACTCCTAGATACTACATTTCCTCTGTCTTCTTCTTCTTCTTACAGCTGTTGTGTGTCTTCACTTGTGTTAGTTGTGTTTCTTTTGTGAGAGGCCTTAAAATATCATCCTAGCCCTTCAATAATCTTGCTGCCCAAGTTCTTTGATCATGTCCATTCAATTCTTTGTCGTTTTTATTGCCCAATGGAGTGATTGGGGATTGCCAGGGTGGCAATGAGCCCATGTGGGGGTAGGGTAAGATGAGGGTGATGTTTTTGTAGTGGAGTGAAGGTGTGGCTGTTTGTTGCAGGGTGAGCAGTGGTGGGGTTAGGGCTTGGCGGGAAATGAAGGAGATATACAGTGTGTTTGAGAGTTTAGGGAAATGGCACAACTAGCCCCTCATCTTATATATATTAACTGCAGGATTCGTCCTTGTTTCTTGCACCTATGGTCCTTAAAGTTAAGTGAGAGTTTGCATAGTTAGTCCTCAAGGACTAACTATGTTAGTCCTTGAAGGACTAACAGTGAAAAGGATTAAAAGTTTGAGGGGTTAACATTGTTAAAGGGGAATTGGGTTTATGGATAAAGGTTTGGGCCGGTTATGAATTTTATAAAAAGGAATTAGGCTCGTTATAAAGGTTTAAAAAGGTCTTCAATATAAAAGCTTAATGGGCTGTCCCGGCCCATTGAATGGGTACGGGTTGGCCCATTAACTTTTTCTTCGGTTTCGGCTCAGTCTTTGACTTCTCGGGTTTGACTTTGACTTTGACTTTTGCTAATTTTGACTTTGTCTTTTTCACACTCTTTCCGTTCCGTGCTTGGTTTTGTCGGGTTTGGCTTCGTTTTTCGTCCTTTAGTGAATATCCGGTACCTGCACAGTACAAACACAAAAACAAGCATATTTATGGCATTTTATGTGCGTTTTTGGTCGTTTAAGTCCGATTTTAATGGTGAAAAGTATGTGTAATTAAACGCATACCAAAATCCCCCATACTAAGACATTGCCGTGTCCTCACGCAATGCTATGAAGTAAGCACTTAGAAAACTAAGAATCTCGATCCCCCTTGACTAATAACCTCGAAAAGTAGCTAAGTGTTCATCGAGGGGAATTAAAGAAATCAATAGCTTCGACAAGCCCCGTTTTTACCATTTTTAAATATTTATACTAACTACCACTAATATTTTTGTATTTTTCCTTTTTTCTCATTTTTTTGTACTTTTCATATTAAGCAACTAACTAACTTATTTGACTTTCGTTATTTTATAACTTTTAGGGATCATAGAACAAGATGCATTTCGATCCGAGAATGCCCCAAAAAGGATAAATTCATCGTCCCCGACTTTTCACTTATGATCCATAAACTCTACAGGTTCATAAAACAAAGTGTCTTGTCGACCTTGATCTCATCTAATGGCACATGCAAATTAGCGTCCGCCAGACACTTCTTCAGATTTGACACATGAAAGGTGTCATGCACGCTATTCAACTCCTCAGGTAACCTCAACCTATAAGCTACAAGACCAATCCTTTCAAGGATCTCAAATAGTCCTATATATCTCTGTGCTAACTTACCCTTCTTTCCAAACTGCACTACGCCCTTCCAAGGCGACACCCTTAATATACTCGATCACCCACCTCAAACTCTAACGGTTTACGTCTCTTATCCGGATAACTCTTTTGATGATCTCTTGCCGCTTTCAGCTTTTCCTTTCTCAATACCATCTTATTTGTCGTCTCTAGTACTAACTCAGGTCTAATCAAACTACCCTCTCTAATCTCTGCCCATAACACGAGCGACCTACACTTCCTACCATACAAGGCCTCAAACGGAGCACACCGAATGCTCGAATGATAACTGTTGTTGTAAGAAAACTCGGCTAATGGTAGATGGACATCCCAACTACCACCAAAATCTATAACGCACGCCCTTAACACATCCTCCAAAGTCTGTATTGTACGCTCACTTTGTCCATCCGTCTGAGGATGATAAGAAGTACTCAAGTCTAATCTTGTTCCTAACGCTTTCTGTACCGTTTACCAAAAATGTGAAGTAAATCGCCCATCTCGATCCAAAATAATCGACACGGTCACTTCATGTCATGCCACAATTACATCAATATATAATCTCGCCAACTTCTCCGTACTAAAATCCTTACGAATCGCTAGGAAATAAGCTGATTTGGTAAGTCTATCGACTATTACCCATATCGCGTCATGCCCACTTCTTGACCTAGGTAACTTGGTAATAAGATCCATAATGATCTTATCCCACTTCCATTCCGGTATCTTAGGTTGTTGCAATAAACCTGAAGGTCTTTGATGCTCGGCCTTCACTTTTGCATAAGTCAAACACATACTAACATAGATAGCAATATCTCTTTTCATCCCTGACCACCAATACATATCACGCAGGTCATGGTACATCTTATCAGCTCTAGGATGCACAGAGTACTTAGACTTATGTGCTTCATTCAAAATTACTATTCTCACATCTCCTACTAAAGGAACCTATGTTTTTTTAGAACGGCAATTTGTGGCTACATGGCCCCTAGCCCAGAAGGCGTAGCGAGCCCACACAACCAGGTTGGGTCCAGCCCAGAAGGCAATGGCACCCTTCCCTTTACGTATGCGGGAGGAAACCCCTATCGCCCTAGACAAGACTCGAACATGAGACCTTGCCTAGGAGGTAAAACCTCCATACCATTGGACCAAATGCCCGTTGGTTAAAGGAACCCATGTACGGTCCATAAAGTACAAACTCCCGTCTTCTTTTCTTTCCATCTGTTGATCTAAACCATGTAGCCTTTCTACAAGAACATTCTCCTATTTAAACGCCTCACTTTGGGCTGCCAATATCATCTCTTTCATTCCAAACTGAATGGTCATAGCCATTGCTCGAACACGTCTAGGTTTCACCCGTTCCTTTCTACTTAACGCATCAGCCACCACATTCGCCTTACCAGGATGGTAGCGAATCTCACACTCATAATCACTAAACAACTCGATCCACCTCCTTTGGCGCATATTTAACTCCTTTTGGTCGAAAATATGTTAAAGGCTCTTGTGGTCCGTGTAGATGACACTCTTCGTGCCATACAAGTAATGCCTCCAAGTCTTAGGAGCAAACACGACAGCTCCCAACTCTAGGTCATGTGCTGTATAATTCTTCTCGTGAATCTTTAGTTGTCTCGATGCATAGGCGATTACCTTGCCTCTTTGCATGAGCACACAACCTAGTCCTTGATTCGATGCATCGTAGTAAACTATAAAATCTTCAATTCCGTCCGGTAACGACAAGATAGGTGCATCACACAGATTATTCTTTAAGGTCTGAAACGGTTCTTCCTCTTTTTCGCCCCACTCATACTTTTAGTTTTTCTGAGTTAGCGAAGTAAGGGGTTTAGAAATCTTGGATATATTCGCGATGAAACGCCGATAATAGCCAGCTAATCCCAAAACGATCGAACTTCCGACGGCGTTGTAGGAGCTTTCCAATTCTTCACCGCCTCTAATTTACTTAGGTCCACGTGAATACCACTCTGGTTGACCACGTGTCCAAGGAAATGCACTTCCTATAGCCAAAACTTACACATAGAAAACTTCGCATACAACTTTTCCTTCCTCAGTAACTCCAACACTAACTTTAAGTGAACTTCGTGCTCTTCCTTCGTCTTTGAGTAGATCAGGATGTCATCAATGAAGACAATGACAAACTTATCTAGATACTGTTTGCACACCCGGTTCATCAAGTTCATGAAGACTGCTGGTGCATTGGTTAACCCAGATGGCATAACAGTAAACTCAAAATGTCTATATCTCGTTCAAAATGCTGTCTTTGGAATGGCATCCTCATGCAATCGTAGTTGATGATAACTTGACCGAAAATCTATCTTTAAGAAAGGAGACACTCCTCGTAACTAATCAAACAAGTCATCAATCCTAGGGAGTGGATAACGGTTTTTAACAATTAATTTGTTCAACTCCCTATGATCAATACACATGCTAAAAGAACCATCCTTCTTTTTCATGAATAACACAGGTGCTCCTCACAGAAAATGACTAGGTCGTATGAAACCCTTGTCTTGCAACTCTCAAAGTTGTTCAGACAATTCTTGCATTTCCGAGGGTGTTAGACGACATGGAGACTTCGCGACTAGCGTCGCTCCATGAACCAAATCTACGCGGAACTCAACTTGTCGTCATGGTGGTCATCGACAAATCTTTCGAAAACACATCAATAAAATCTCGTACGATGGAAATATCACTCAATTTCGGTTCATCTACCTTTGTGTTCATTAAGGTTTTCATGACTCCTTGAGTACGTTCACCATGAACCCGAAGTATCTCATCACCTTCCAACGGTATTCTAACCACCTTCTCATGACATACTATCACAAACTTCCTCTTGGACAACCAGTCCATTCCCACAATCACATCAAAGATTCCACGACTCAACGGTATCTACAAACTCCAAGGGTTACGAACAATCGAATAGGATAACAAACGAATATCGAGTCAAAGGCTAGAATGCATATAGGAGATTCCACATATGCAAATAGACGTAGATCAAATGACATAAGAATCCTTTGAAAGAAAGGATACGTATATGCACCGAGTGAAAGCGCAAACGAAAGAAAATTAACAGGCGTACCACGACAAATGAACACAAAAAAATATCAATACGAAAGATGGAAATTCTTATACCAATTATAGACTTTACTCGAAAGGTCAAAATAAATAATGTTTTTATAAAAATCAATTTAATTAAGAAAGTCACTTTAAGTATAAAAATCATTTTAAATAATAATGAAATTGTGTTAAATGTAATCTTTGAAAAAATTTCATTCTGGTTGTCATAAAAAAATCTAGAGATGGTTATCTAATGGTGTATCGTACCTTACCACTATAAATCACTTTAAACTTGCTTTTTGTAATAAAATAAAATCTATTTACAAAGATCATGTATTCACTAGTTTTACTCCAAACACCAACACAATACTTCCAAAGGGTTTTTATAATTAGATATCAATTATAAAATAGGTTACTCAAACAAAGGACACCATAATGTACTCTAACACAATTCTATTGTTTGAAAACGGAAGAAAATGCCAAAAACCATATAATCAAAATAAAATCAAACGTATATCTAAGTACATGCCGAACAAAATCATTCAAGACGGTTACGTACCAAAAGAATAACGTAAGGTCTTATCCAAATATACGATCAACAGAGAAAACCTTAAAGCACTGATACTAACACGTCGAGTTAATTAGGGTACGAAAAACTCAGAAAGTGGAAGTATGATCCACACTAATATATTAGGAATAATTAGTGCTAAAAAGAAACGTTTGATACTCATACGAGTAATCTCATGACACAACGGAAAGAACTAAACAAATGCGCTCTATATTCTGAATGGAGCAAATCCAAAAAAACCAATATACTTCGAGATGTCGAATAGGAAAAAATCAAGTATCCTTACTAACCAGTAACGGAGACAGCGCTGCTATGCTTAGACTAGTAAATCGAACAAAACAAACGAGGAACACTAAGCTCAAACCTCTATATAGGAATACCAAGTCTCACATCAAATACTAGATGGAAAGGGAAACTACTTCTATAGACAACTCAACTTAACTTATACTCCTAATTAGGGTTATGAGTAAATAATTCTCTACCATACCACATCCTTATCATGATATTACACATATAAAAAAAATATTACACTACACTCCACTACAAACCACTTCTTAAATAAATGATCACATCATGGTCACAAAGTTACGGGTGTGGTCGCCTTCTTTTTTTTATGTTGGCCTCACACAATAATTTTAAGCGCCTCATTTCATAAGTGTATTTACTTCCTAGATTACCAATTTCAATCATATATTACTTATAAGCACATATCTATATTGCACATTCTTAAACTCCACTCCACAATCTTACCACATAATGGATGCCCCATCCCAATAACTTAATCTTACTTATACAAAATAAAATTCGAGAAAGACAGAATGGAACGGTAAGTCTCGCATACGATCTTCAGAAAAATATGAAATTATCGAAGAAATAATCAATAACAACATGACGAGGTAAAGGATTGGGATTAAATTTGTTGGGCTCATAGCTTAGATTTGACTTTTCCTCCGCAATAATCACTCGACTCTGCGGTTCGAGCCTTACTACGCGCATCCGACAAACGATTAAGTCCAGTTGGGAAAATGGTTCGAACCGCAGAGTCGAGTGAAAATGGGAAAATGGTTCGAACCGCAGATATAAGTGTAAAAACGAGTCGAGTGAAAATGGTTCGAACCGTAGAGTCGAGTGAAAATGGTTCGAACATTTAAGGTTCCACAAGAGGCTCCTTTTATGGATCCTTATAACGCTTAAGTCCAGTTGGGAAAATGGTTCCCGAACGAGACTTATTACGGGTGGCGAAAAACATAGCTAAAATACTTAAGAAAGTAATATATATCATACCAGTTAATGGTAGACAAAATAACTAAATGAAATCTTAACAAAATAGGAAAATATAAGTTATGCAATATAGCGGGGAAGCATAGCAGTTATAGAATTAAACACTTAAGCCCTAAATGCATTTACATGAAGGACCACTAGGTTATAGTCTATGCTCAATCACCTACTTCTCTATAACCAAAGGCTCTGATACCAATCTGTCACACCCTGCCAAGGCGGAAACACGAGGTGTAACGAGAATGAATATCATCACAACATAATGGCGTCTATATAGAGGAACTAAAATGCATTAAATGAACAAAGCATAGACACAAAGTGTCATGAAAATACCTAAAACAACACAATAAAACCAAAGGCGTCTTATATTAAAGAAAAGGGGGTTCTCACCAATATCAAGACATTTCAAAACTTCAAAATCCATCTAAACAATTCAAACCAAAATATTCAATAATCTAATCAATGCAAAACACAAACTAGGAGGTTCAACTCCACATGCAGCCTATGGTCTCTCTAGCCATTTCTCTTAGTCTTAACATCCTCATGATGCTCACCTGAAAATGATGCTTAAAACGTCAACACAATGGTTGGTGAGAGTCATAGGTTTAAGACACATAATACAATCTTTAAATCAATTATTGTGATTAATAAAACATGGCAGGACAATTAAGCTAGCTACTATACAAGCTAACATGCAATCATACCAAACAACTACAATTGGGACGGAACGTGCCCACGATCCACATCATACAGTCATGGGTAACCCCGTTACCCTTCGATCGGAACACACAAAAATGGGTAGAAGCACTACCCTCCAATTGGAACACACATAAATATAATGGGTAGCATCGATACCCTCTAATTGGAACACACAAAAACTTCACAACATGTAGCACATAACATATAATAACCACTTAAATGCCCATGCACTAAATAAAATCACATAATCACAGCAACTTAAAAACATTTCCAAAATACTTGCATCATTTCCACCCCAATAAAACATAAAAAAGAGGGGCTATGAAACTCACCTGAATGCTCAAACGCAGCTTCCAAATCTCACTTGAACTATAAAAAATAATATAAACACGGGTTTACAACTATGCGATCAAAGATAAAAGTCTAGTCCATGTAACACACATATGATGGATGTTAAGGGTTTAGTTACTATCTTGGGTCACCGCCGACACCATGACCAACCTTAACCATTCAATTAACACTTTTATATAGTACTTATAATGAAATCAGAATTACAGAATTTTAGTGTTGTTTACGTACTCGAACCTTACTGAATGGGACCTTCATTTTTATACCAAAACTCACCACTATATGATCATGTTATGAGTATATTAACTACCTTATGATTCCCAAGTATTACTTACTTGTGTAACTACTTCAAATAAAATCAAACTTCAAAGTCCTAATTGTGATCTGATTGACACACCATCTAATATATCACTTTAACTACCATACTAGAACTGCTTTTAGTGGTAATTTTCACGGTTTGATCATTAGACATATGAAAATTAACCATTTGTAGAAGGGAAGGGGACTTAAGTTTAATTCCATTTTAAAATATAGGTTATACCCTCCCAACAGACTATTTCTGAACGTATTTTCCTTTGTTTTAATAACTTCTAGTATAAAAATTATCTTGAATGACTTCACCGACCTTAATAACCTTTGGGCTGGAATTTTTTGGAAATGTAGACTCTTTTGGATTATTATAGACTCAAAAAAAAGTTCAATATTTGTTTTTTATCACCAAGATAACCGTCATTGAACACGACCCAAAATTCTGCTCAACCATAAATCTAGTTTGAACGCAAATCTAATCAAACCACAAGCATGCATACGCATCTAATTCAATCCTAAGAATACTACAATCATAATATATCATAAAAATTATGTATTTTAATTAAAACCCTAGATCCATCATAATTAGGGTTACATGAATACATTAATTAACTAGGATTAATCACACTTACCTTGATTTTTAGCACCTAAATCACAACTCTTGAATGCTCTTGGATCACTAGCAAAATTCGACTCCTTAGGGTTTTGGGGAGGGGGAAAACGACGGTGTTAGAAACAAGAAAAGTATCGGTCACTTCCAATGTAGAATAGTCAAAGCCCGTAGTTAAGTTAATTAAGCTAATATGGCCCAAAGGCCCATAGAAAGCCTATTAAGGCCCTTGGCCGGTTATGTTTGTAAGTATAAATACCATCTCCATGTTTTGGAGAGGGTGTTGGTTGGTTTTGTATTCTCACTTTGCTAATGAATTATATGTTTCTTACTTTCTCTCTTTAGAATACATCCATCCTTCCACTTTCTCTCACTAAGTTCCTTCCCATTTAATATCAAAGATTACTTGTATTCTACAATTGGTATCAAGAGCCATGGAGTGGTGTGTTTAGTTTTTGTGTTTAAGCTTTCTTTTTGGTTCGTTTGTTTCATTTGCAAAATCATCCTTTATTTTTTTTTCTTTTGATTCCAAAGCTATTGTGTACACTAAAGGATTATTTACCTTGGTAAATCTGATCTAGTATCTTTATGATATAGGTGTACAAGCTTTGAATCTAGAAAAATATCATTTTTGGTCATCTTTTGTGTTCGAAAATCTTATAAAGAGCAAAATCTTGATTTTAAATTTTTCGGCTCAAAAACCTTAAAGTTTTCATTTTTCTTGTTCCTATAGGTTTAGTAACACTAGTTGTACAAGTATTTTTGCAAAACAATCATCAAAAATGTGCCTTTTTTGTTTTTAAGTTTTTGGATTTCGTAGTAGTGGAAGTCGAACAACTGAAGTCGAACAACTGAGTCGAACAACTCAAGTCGAACAACTCAAGTCGAACAACTGAGTCGAACAACTCAAGTCGAACAACTGAGTCGAACAACTCAAGTCAAACAACCTGAGTCGAACAACTCGAAGTCGAACAACTTGGTTTAGTTGCAACCGAACAACCCAACTGCAGTGCAAACCGAACAACTTGACCTCACTTGAAACCGAACAACTTGGTTTAGTTGAAACCGAACAACTTGAACTCAGTTGAAACCGAACAACTTAAACTCAGTTGAAACCGAACAACTTAGTTTAGTTGAAACCGAACAACTTGAACTCAGTTGAAACCGAACAACTTGAACTCAGTGGAAACCGAACAACCTTATTTCAGTGGAAACCGAACAACCTTGTTTCAGTGGAAACCGAACAACCTTGTTTCAGTGGAAACCGAACAACCCTACTTCAGTGGAAACCGAACAATTCACTAATTAAAACCGAACAACTCAATTTTTCAAAATTATACGGTTTATTTTGTTGACTTGTAAAATCCCGTGAAACATTCAATTGTTTTCTCGGTTTTGTCAAGAATTGTAAAATCCCGTGTAGTTTCATAAATTAAAACACTTAAAAGACAACTTAATTAAACACAATTACTTTCTACCACCGTCCGATTCAACCATGTATTCATTTAATATTATACATTTTCAATGATGACTCTTGCTGACAAATGCTTTCCTTAGGGTTTGCTGACAATCTGTCCACCATGTTGGTAAAGGATATGTCGATTTCTTGGGAAAAGCATTATGGTAACTATACATGCTAAATAGACAAAATGGACAAATGATCCTTGAATCCGTTGAAAGTTGGTCCACTCATTTGGCCTTCAATTATGAAAATGGGGAGTTACAGCCAAAGAAATATTCTGAGTTATTTGCTACAGAAGCACTTCAAGCTGATTATGATATCAAGGCAACTAATATCATTCTCCAAGGACTACCACCTGAAGTCTATGCATTGGTTAGCAATCATAAATTCACCAAGGAACTTTGGAAAAGAATTCAACTTCTATGAATTTAACTTCATATTGACGAACAGGGAAAGGGAGTGTAAGCTTTATGATGAATTCGATAAGTTTGCTTATAAGAAGGGGGAATCACTTCGTGAATTCTACATGAGATTTTCACTGCTACTCAAGACTTGAACATCTACAATGAAACTGAACAATTTCAAGTGACACACAAAGTTTTTTAATACCCTTCCTCCTGAATGGAGCAAATTTATGACAGATGTCAAACTGGTTCGAGACTTGCACACAACCAACATCGATTAGCTTCATGCTTATTTGGGACAACATGAATTTCATGCAAATGAGGTTCGTTTAATGCTAGGAAAAGGAACGCAATTTCAGACCCGCTTTGCTTTGTCTGTAACTCATCAAGATGACCCAATCTCTATATCAAAACTCATCACAATTCACACCAAAACACTCTATTCAACCACCAACGTGTTCATATTATTCAGTCTCTACAGTATGGTTCACCTTATTGTCTCAACAATACCACAATCTCATCAATCATCAAACACCTTTTCATTACTTATCAATTCCATATGATATCAGTCATCAAATCACCACAACATTTATTCTCTATATCCATCTATACCCTCATTGGATTAACCTCCCTCAGTGATCAAACAATCTAAATTTTCCTAATAAGAATCAGGTTTAATTGTTCCAGTGTTCCAGAAAGGTGATGATCCCATTGATGCCATCAATCACATGATGTCATTTTTGACTGCTGTCGTCACTTCATGTTATCCCACTACCAATAACCAGCTGAGAAACTCATCAAACCTTAGGCAACAAGCTACCATTAATAATGGAAGAGTAACATTATAACCAATTCAGGGGAGACAAACTTCTTAGCTAGGCGGGGGGGGGGGGGGGAGGGGGGGTGGGGGGGGGGGGGGGGTGGGGGGGGGGTAGGGGGGGGGGGGGGGGGTGGGGGGGTGGGGGGGGTGAGGGGCGGGGGGGAGGGGTTGGTTGGGGGGGGGGGGGGGGGGGGGGGGGGGGGGGGGGGGGGGGGGGGTGGGGTGGAGTGGGGGGGGGGGGGGGGGAGTGGGGGGGGGGGGGGGGGGGGGGGGGGGTGGGGGGGGGGTGTGGGGGGGGGGGGGGGGGGGGGGGGGGGGGGGGGGGGGGGGGGGGGGGGGGGGGGGGGGGGGGGGGGGGGGGGGGGGGGGGGGGGGGGGGGGGGTGGGGGGGTGGTGGGGGGGGGGTGTGGGGGGGGGGGGGGGGGGGGGTACTTTAAGGACTTATACTCCAGGAGTAAGTGGAAACAATTCTGGAAAACAAAGAATAGTTATCTGCTACAATTGCAAAGGGGAAGGCTACATGTCCAAACAGTGCACCAAACCAAAGAGAAAAAGGGATGATTCGTGGTTTAAGGATAAAGTGTTGTTGGTTCTTCAAGAGCTCAAGCAACCTAGTGGTCAAATTTTTACTTATGAGAGGAAACTCTTATTTTTGGCTAGATCTAGGAATTCCTAGAAGGTTCAAGCACACAGACTGTCATAACTCACATGCTGTTTCAAGCTAATGATTTGGATGCATATGACTCTGTTTCCGAATTTTTTTTTTTTATGAGTGTGATTACTTAACACTGCCAAGTTGCTATCATGGCGGTATTTTTCTCACTATGGGCTTCAGACGCTCTTTCTGAGGTACACAATCATGATAATGTGAATAATGATATGACTAATCAAGTTGTGCAGGCTATGCCGTTTCTGAACAGTCAAATGTTGTGAAACCATCAGAGACTGTGAATATAACCAATGATACAATTCATTCCGTATTATCGTATATGATATGAATTCACAACAGGTAGCTATTCAAAATTCTAACTCTTTGCACAAAAGAGGATTTGATTTATTAACAATATACTGTGATTTTGAACAACTAAAATCCCAGTCCAGTTCATTCTACACAGACGAATCTGGAAAATTGAAAGTGTCATTGATACTTTAACTGTAGAGCTTAAAACGATATAACGGAACAGTCAAAGTGTTGAAGAAGGATAATAGTTGATTTAAAGAGTCAAGATAAATTGTATATTCATGTGCACAGTCCTGTAAAGAAATGATCATCTTAAACGAACTCTTTCAGAACATTTAAAGAAAAGGGAATCTTTTTGCTAATGGTTACACTTTCTCAAAAATGATTTTAGAAAGAGGAATCTAGAAACCTTGTGGGAAATAGCCTCTTAGTAAAGCAGATACAAACACCTAGATAATATCGTTTTTAAAAGAGATCAATCTGCACAAACTGTTCACATGTTGACGAAACCTCAGTTTTTCTATGATAATACCACTAAACAAGCTCTAGGTTTTTAAAATCCTTTCTATCTAAAGAAAGCTCAGCAGTTGGAACCTATGCTATATGTTGGTGATATAATTCAGAAAACTAATCCTATTGTGATCCCTGACTCAGAAGAGACCTTAACACTTGCTGAAGAGAGTCGTTCAAAAATGCTTTTAAAACATAAGGATAATATGATGCAAGAAAAGATAAATGTAACATTCCGTATTTAAGGTCACTATTTACTCCGATCTTTATTTCTATTTTCATTTTTAAGCGAGTTATTAATTTTACGTTTACCCGATTTAGTAAGATTTTCTCGTTCTTAGCTTTGCGTGAGCCGTATTTTAGAAATCTATTCCGTCTTCGCATCTTAAGTGATTTAATAATCTCATAATATTCCTCGACGATTATAATTTTCCTCATTTTCATTTTCCGTTGTGTTTCGCGTTTACGAAAAATTCTTGCTAAAACTCGCGTTTTTACCTTAAAACATTACCTTTTCTTAATTAAACTTACAATATACTTTAATTAAACTTTTATAAACTTATAACAAAAAAAAATAAAAAATTTACACCACCCAAGGCCCTAGGCCGGTTCACCCCTTTCCCACACTCAACCCACTCCCACTTTTCCATAAAACCTAATCATTCCTCTCCACTTCTCCATACATGCAAATCTAAAAGAAACCATCCAACTCCAAGAAAATCTCTCCACCCTTCTTCTCTTCTAGCTGCTGCCGAACACAATAGCACCACCACCACCTCTCTCACAAAATTTTCCTACTCCTTTTAGGCACCATAACACCATCCTAAAGCCTCTTGCAAAGTTTGGTGCAATTTCTTGAAGATTTGAAGAAGTTAGGGCTTGTTTCTTGAGGTTTTCTTGAGGGTTTTGATTGGGGTTTTGTTGGAAGAGTATTATCATCATTAGAGGAAGGTTAGAAGCTTGTTAATCTTGTGGTCATTGGTTCGAATCAGCCCACACAAGAAAAGGGGGATTGGTGTTTGATTCACTAGCCTTAATCTTTCTTTTTGTAAGCTATATCTTTCTTTTATTAGTCCTACCTTTTTATTTCTTGTTTTCTTTAATTTTAATCCATGAAAATGGATGTTTAAGTTCTGAATATATATATGTGATGATGTTCTTGAGGGTGTTTTCATTTAGTTATGGCATTGGGTTAGGTCTTAGATGAAGTAAAATGATGTTTAAAAAGGTTTTAAGTTGAAATATTGGGACTGTTTTGAAAACAGTAGCAAAACGTGTGATTATCTAAAAATATTTGGCCTGGAGCCTATGATTAAATTTCATAACTGGAAAGATACATGTCTTAGCATCATAGGATAGTTGGATGCTCAACCAACTCCTTGGGATGAGTGAGTTATGGCCAAAACAAGAAAATAGGTCAAATCTGGACATATGATTAGAATACGAGTTAAACTCCAAATTTTTGCCATAAAATAATAGATCTTAAAGGTTGGGTCAGTAGTAGACATCATAAGGAAACCATAGCCTTTGACCTCACCTTCATTGCTATCATGGTTTGGGATTTATGGCCATTTTAGTAAAGGGTAAATTTTTTACTAACTTTCTGTTTTGGACAACCAGGGGTAAAATGGTCTTTTCACATAGTTACGAAACTTTGTAAATTATGAGACTTACATTTCTGGAAACTAGACACAAATAGCTTTCCAGGGGTAAAAGCCTCACCTATAGAACATTTGTGAGCTAGGAGATATGAGTCCATGAAGTCAAGTTAAAATCAGAAACCGAGTTTTTACGTCTAGTCTAAAAATTTAAAAACGTATAGTACACCGTGATAAAATAAAAGTTAGAAGCCGAAACTTAGTAGATGTTCATTTGCCTATAAGACCAGGTCACAAGTCAATTTGGGATTAAAAAGGACTTGGGGAAGTTCTAGTGGAATGCCATGCTTATCTCGGAAACACATCTCATGATCACATGTTTAATTTTTACGTATTGTTACTTTCTACGTACTAAGTCGCGTCACGTCTTGTAAGAGGTGCTTAGGAGTACTTCCCGCTCGTCCAAGACTCGTAATACTTCTGATTAAATACATGGTCGGTCTTTTGGTATTATTCACAGCCTTAAAACCATTCGAAAACATCGATCAAGGTACTTTGATAAAAATCAAAACATTTAGTACCTCGATGGTTTTACTTATTAGAAAAGCCCCCCTACATATGTGCATCGATAAAAAAAAATGATTAGCACATACGAGCAAGGAGTTAACACATGAGTCTTTAAGATCACATTATATAAGTTATATATATTTTAATCACATTTTCTACCTTGATCAAAAAGTCAAATCACTTGATATTTTGGATATCAATTGATTTAAATATATATAAAAATTATTTAGGGAGAAAAATGTTTAGATTATATATGATAAGCCTTATTAGGAACATTTTAATGATCCCCCTCAATTTCTGAGGGTATTATATGGTGTTTGAGTACGTTAATTTGAATTTTTTTTGAATTTACTACGAAATTCTTGAAAATTCATACTCAACACTATATAAGCCTTATTTAATTGTCTACACTACATATACACATATTCACAAGTTTATTGTTTACGAGGTATGACCTGAATGATAAGAACAACATATGACAGAATCATATGGTTCGTTGAAGTAGTCATAGGTCTTCCTCGTAATCTCTCCCACCAACGAACTTTTCCAAGCTCCTTATTAACATTCTCTCTAGCAGCAACTGATCGATAGCCTTGATCATGATGCGAGACCTCTTTCTGTCTAAACTAGTCTATCTTTTCTTTGGCAAGTAATCCATCCTCAAGTTTGAAGCAATATCATGAAGAATAGTTCTAACAGATGTGAGCGTCCGTCACTAAACTTATAGAGTTCATCCGTGCACATCAACCTATTTCTTTTGTACTTGTCTACATATATAATTCCTTGAGGATTGTTGTATGCAGTGTATGGAATTCTGTTAGAGATATCGAATCTGAATGTCTCTGGCTTGGTGATATTGAGCTTCTTCTGGTAGCTTTCGACTCCTAGTTGAAGGTATTCCACTCACTTAAGAATGATAATACGTCAGATAAACATCTGTAATGCCACACCCAAGTCGAAAATGACATCTCTTTCAATATTGGAGAGTTTCTTTTGAACCAAGAGAAGCAGCATGTCTTCAAAATCATGCAGGTAAAGTCTTGGAAAGTCACCTTCCTTGAATTTGTATAATTGTTGATCTTATCTTCGAACTTCAATCTCCTCCAGATAACCATAATCATACCACTTCATAACTTTTACTTTGGTTACTGCAATAATTCTTTTCGTGGAGTATGCATCATGTTTGGACACCCTGTTGCTTGCGAATCTGTGACAATCCGTCAAATTCAGGTCGTTATTTTATTCTCGAGTATTAAATATAATTTTCATTTTTATGTTGAAATATGAACTCACGACAAAACAGGAAGAAATTAGGGCTTACGATTGTAATTTACGCGACGTTTACAAAGAATCGGCGAATCCTACGTTAAGCATCGACGATTATAATTTTCATCATTTACATTTTTCCGTTGTGATTCGCGTTTACGAAAATTCTTGCTAAAACTCGCGTTTTTACCTTTAAACTTTACCTTTACTTAAATTACCTTACACAATACTTTAAATAAACTTATAACATAAAAATAAAAAAAAATACATTTTCCCAAACCCAAGGCCATAGGGCCGGTTTCTCCACCCCCACACTCAACCCTTTTCTTGTTTCTATAACACTCATTACACTTCCCTTTTCCAATGCATGCATAACTCCTTCTTTTTCTTTCAAATCTCATCTCCTTCCTTTCTTCTTGTTGGCTGCCGATTTTAGTCCCATCACCACCACCATCACACAAAATTTTTCATCTCCTTTTATTCACTATAACACCATCCCAAAGCCTCTTGCAAAGTTTGGTACAATTTCATGACGATTTGAAGGTGTTTAGGGCTTGTTTTCTTGAGTTTTCTTGAAGCTTTTGATTGGGGTTTTCTTGGGGAGATTTAGGAGGTTTAGAAGCTTAGTAATCTTGGGTTTCTTTGGTTCGAATTCAGCCAACACAAGAAAGGGTGTTCTTGTTTGATTCACTAGTCTAAATCTTCATTTTTGTAAGCCTAATCTTCTTTTATTTGTTCTACTTCTTTTTATTTCTTGTTGTCTTTAATTTTAATCCATAAAAATGGATGTTTAGGTTCTGTAAATATTTATATGATGATGATCTTGAGGGTGTTTTGGATTAGTTATGGCATTGGGTTAGGTCTTAGATAATTAAAATGATGTTTAAAAAGGTTTTGAGTTGAAATATTGGGACTGTTTTGAAAACAGTAGCTAAAACGTATCATAGCTCTAAAAATTTAGCTTGGGGTCTGTGATTAAATTTCATAGGTGGTTAGATATATGTCTCAGCTATATGAGATAGTTGGATGCTCAACCAACTCCTCCGGATGAGGGAGATATGGTCAAAATACGAAAATAGGTCAAATCTGGACATGTGTTTAGAATACGAGTTAAACTCCAAATTTTTGCCATAAAATAATAGATCTTTTTGATTGGGTCAGTAGTAGACATCATAAGGAAACCATATCCTTTGACCTCACCTTTATTGCTATCATGGTTTGGGATTTATGGCCATTTTAGTAAAGGGTAAAATTTTTACTAACTTTCTGTTTTGGACAACCAGGGGTAAAATGGTCTTTTCACATAGTTACGAAATTTTGTAAATTGTGAGACTTGCATTTCTGGAAACTAGACTCAAATAGCTTTCCAGGGGTGAAAGCCTCACCTATAGAACATTTGTGAGCTAGGAGATATGAGTCCATGAAGTTAAGTTAAATTCAGAAACCTAGTTTTTACGTCTAGTCTAAAAATTGTAAAACGTATAGTACACCTGGGGGGGGGGGGGGATAAAATAAAAGTTAGAAGCCGAAACTGTAGATGTCATTGACTATAGACCAGTCACATGTTATTTTGGGATTAAAAAGTACTTGGGTAAGTTCTAGTGAAATGTCCATACTTACTCGAAACACATCCAGCATGATCACAATGTTTTAATTTTCTACTATTGTTACTTCCTACTACTAAGTCGCGTCACGTCTTTTAGGAGTGTCTTAGGAAGTGCTTCCCCGCGCGTCACGATCTTAATACTCTGACGAATTGTCCTTTCCCGGTGAGTTCATAGCCTCCATTTTTATTTAATTGTTTTTTATAAAACACGCGAGGGAGATATCATGCTTGTTTTAAATAGAACACAAGGTCCCGAATTATCTAGTAGCCTTGATTATTATAAGTTAGCTTTAACTCGCTAAATAAAAAGTCCCGCGAAAATATCATGAATTGTTAATTGCCAGGATAAGGCATACGCTTATACATGAAATAGTACTATTTGGAGATTACCACCTCCGATCCGTGACGACTAGCTATCGTCTTGTGTTGGGAACATAACACAACGATACATTTATAAAAGAATAAGAGCATTCATACGAGGGTGTATAGTGGGCAAATTACTGAAAAATGGTAAGGTTTCGATGTCATGAGGCCTTATAATCAATCCCCTTATAATGTTGTCTGATCATAACGTTATAATCCTTAATTTTGAAAATGATACTTGTGTTCGGAAAATTTTATTGTTTATATATATATAAACTCTATGAATTCACTCAACATTATTGTTGACGTTTTAGCATGTTTTATCTCAGGTACTTGAAGGTAATTCGGGTTGATGGAGATATGAAGGCCCGCTAAAATAATTATTCATTCGAAAACGTTTTGTAAAACATTGTATGATGTTGTAAAACTTATTTGGGGACCGTGATGTAAACTTTTATTATTCGAATGAATGAAATTTTCTTAAAACGTCTCTTTTGAGTCGTTTTCTATGATTTGAGTTATTGTGCTATGACGTAACACCATTTGACCCTTCCGCTGACATGACGCTGAAATGAGGGTGTTACAGATTGGTATCAAGAGCCTAAGTTATAGAGAACAAAAGATTTTCAAAAGAAGAAAATGAATAAAAGAATTTTTGAAATCTTTTGACTATAACGGTGCAAGAAGAATCTCCGAATTACCGACAAGACCAGATTGAGAAGTTTTATTTTGATATATATATATATGAATTTATATATATGTTGTAAATTTATTAAATATTAATTATGTAATTATTTAATACTAATACGAGATATTTATACGACGCAGATTGTCATGGAGAACCCTAACTCCCCTAACGAGTCGAACGAAGCTATTCCCGAAGTAAACCCAGTTATTCCCGAGCCGAACCACGTTGGGGATGCCCATGATCCCAACGAAATGGTTGACATTCCCGATGATGAGGAGTTAGTAGATTATGATGGGGATGAGGAAGAAGAACCTGAAGAAGAACCTGAAGAAGAACCTGAGGAAGAACCCGAAGAAGAACCGGAACCAAATATTGGGCATGGGGATCAGTTTGCCCAACATCCTAACCCACAGCCCGGTAATATGAATGGTTGGTTAGAGGAGGATGATGATATGAATGAGAATGTTAATGATGAGGATATCGAGGATGAGGATGTCGAGATTGAGGGTGATGATGAGGCAGAGTTGATCTTTCCTTATGAGGTGGAGGGGGACCAAACCCCGCCCCCACCTGCCGAGTCTTCTGATTCTGAGCCACCTATTGCTGAGCCGCCTAATGCAGAGTCATCTGATTCTGTATCGTCTGATTCTGAGTCGGAGGACGAGGAGGCTGATATTGCACCTAGGCCTACTGTTGGGACTGATACCCAAAGGCCGTTTGCTATCCGTGATTTCCCGAGGGGTATGTATGAGGTAGGAGAGTCATCTGCTGCACGTGACTCATCATGTGTTGGCGGATTGGAACCTTGGGCATTGAGGCGTGACTTGGAGACTACTCGTACTCGAGCTAGACTTATTGAGGCCGAGGTAGGTACCAACCGTACTGAGACTGCTCTTTTGGACTCGAAGATTAAGATAGGTGAGAAGGAAAGAAAGATACTTGATTATGACTTGGGTAATGTTGAAAAGACTTTGGGTAATGTGGTGGAGAGATTGAAGATTCTTGAGAGTGGGGAAAATGCAACTTTGAAGAGAAAGTTGGATGAGACTGAGACTAGGTTGGCGTGGGCTCGTATGGAGCGTGATACGGCTGAGAGGAGTTTGCATGAGTCCACTGGTTGGAACAGGAGGTTTTATTGGGAGATGGTTCTTAAGGGAGCGGTTCCTAAGCCGCCCTCTGATGATGAAGATGATGGACGTCCGAGGAAGAAATCAAAGAAGTCGGACAGGGATGATGGACCTTCTGAGCCACGGGGACCACCTAGTGACTCTTAGTAGATTAGTTTATCATTTGTAGTATCTTTTGTAAATCACTAACTAAACTGCGATGTCAGTTAGTAGGACTAGTCTTTTGGAGTTGTATAACATTAGATGGTGACATGTAATGTATGACAATGCAACTTGTAACTTGTTGGTGATTAATGAAATGACTATCTTTTGGTTCTAATTCTATGTTGTGTTGTTGTTACCTTTCTTTATTGCTCCTTCTAAATTATTCCTTTTGCTTAATACAATCATTGAATGAATACTCATTATGATTTGATTTGTGTTGTAACAGGATCATGCCGCCAAAACCTATGTCTGAGGCTCGTATGCGCGAGATTATTAGGGACCAAGTTACCACATCCATGAATGAATTTATGGCAAACATGAACCGTGGAGCCGGTGGTGCTGGAGCCGGTGGTGCTGGAGCCGGTGGTGCTGGAGCCGGTGGTGCTGGAGCCGGTGGTGCTGGAGCCGGTGGTGCTGGAGCCGGTGGTGCTGGAGCCGGTGGTGCTGGAGCCGGTGGTGCTGGAGCCGGTGGTGCTGGAGCCGGTGGTGCTGGAGCCGGTGGCGCCGGACCAGTGGAAGCTGAAGTTACTGGGTGTACTTACATGACCTTCATGAAGTGTAATCCACACACTTTTAAAGGCACTGAAAAAGTTGCCGTGGGTTTATGTAAGTAGGTTTTGAGAAAATTGGAGTTGCTTTTTGTTTCGAATAAGTGACTGTAGGGAAAAGGATAAGGTGAAATTTGCAACCGCCACTCTCCAAGGTCGTGCGTTGACTTGGTGGAATGGAAGAACTGCTTCCATGGGTATTGATGCTGCTAATGGTACTCCATGGGCTGAAGTAAGGAAATGGATGACCGAGGAGTTTTGTCCTCGACCTTCTATCATTCTCACCCACTACATAGTTTTGGTTGCCAAAGAACTTGAGCAAGAATAATACTAAATTGAAACTAAAAGGGATGCATTGATGATTTTCACTAACGATTCCATGAACTGGGCCTTATTGTGTCCTAGAAAAGGTGGAGCTCTGAGAGGTGAAGGAGAGAGCAATAAATTCGTGGATCTATCGAAGAAAGAACTTAGTGTGATGTGACCTCGTCGCAACAAGCTACTATTGATCATTGCTGTCTGTTGGACTATATCAGCTTATGGTTAAATAATCCAAGATAAAACTGTTGAGGTTCATGGAGGTGATACGAGACAAGCGGTGAAGGATGTCGTGAGTGGTCATGTGACAACCGTCGTGACTACGACAACAGAATCAAAACCAAAGAAGGGCTAATGCTGGAGCCATGACCAATGCTGTATCAAATGACAACGAGGTTTGTCCGAAATGCAAGAATAAGAAGCATAATGGGGATTGCTGGAAGTGCGGTAAGTGTGGTAAGTTAGGGCACAAGACTGCTGCTTGTAGGTGCCCCGACAAGAGAGAAGTGACTTGTTTCAATTGCAACAAAAAGGGTCACCTAAAGAAAGATTGCCCTACATGGAGAAGGAATGGTCAGGATGGAAATAATCGTGGAGCTGCTTACAAGTTAGGAGCTGTGGATGCTCAGCAAGATCCGAAAGTCGTTACTGGTACGTTCTTACTTAACAACCGATATGCTACTGCTTTATTTGATTCGGGTGCCGATAAAAGTTTTGTATCTACAAATTTTAGTACCCTTATTGACATTAAACCGGTTGAGTTAGATACTAGCTATGAAGTCGAATTGGCCGACGGAAAGGTAGTAAGTACCAATAATGTATTAATAGGATGTACACTTAACCTTTTAAACCATTCTTTTCCAATCGATTTGATGGTAATAGAACTGGGAAGTTTTCATTATTGGGATGGATTGGTTATCAAGATATGTTGCTGCTACTTTATGTGGAGAGAAAAATGTTAGGATTCCCCTGGAAGGTAAGACGTTGGTTATCGAAGGCGATAGAAATAATTCCCGATTGAAGATCGTTTCTTGCATTAAGGCTCAAAAGTATATCGAGAAGGGTTGTGAGCTATTCTTAGCTCAAGTAACCAAACAAGAATCGAAGGAGAAACGATAAGAAAATGTTCATTTGACTATAAGACCAGGTCACATGTCAATTTAGGGTTAAAAAGGACTTAGGTAAGTTCTAGTGAAATGCCATACTTAT
This sequence comes from Tanacetum coccineum, assembly GCA_026074375.1. Classification (NCBI taxonomy): domain Eukaryota; kingdom Viridiplantae; phylum Streptophyta; class Magnoliopsida; order Asterales; family Asteraceae; genus Tanacetum; species Tanacetum coccineum. The sequence goes on from BQNB010034218.1 coordinate 25,932, forward strand.
CTCGGAAACACATCTCATGATCACATATTTAATTTCTACGTATTGTTACTTTCTACGTACTAAATCGCGTCACGTCTTTAGGAGGTGCTTAGGAGTACTTCCTGCTCGCTTAAGACTCATAATACTTCTGATCTAATTGTCCTTATGGTTAGTTCATAGCCTCGCATTTTTATTTAAATTGTTTTATAAACCCGCGAGGGAGATAACATGCTTGTTTTTAAAATAGAACACAAGAGACCCGAATGTATGCTAGTAACCTTGATTATTATAAGTTAGCTTTAACTCGCTAAATAAAAAGTCCCGCGGAAATATCATGAATTGTTAATTGCCGGGAATAAGGCATACACTTATATATGAAATAGTACTATTTAGAGATTACCATCTCCGATCCGGGACGACTAGCTATCGTCTTGTGTTGGGAACATAACACCACGGATGCATTGTATAGAGAATAAGATACACTCATAGCGAGGGTGTATAGTGGGCATTATATTGAATATATGGTAAGGTTCGATGTCATGAGGCTTATAATAATCCCCCTATAACGTTGTCTGATCCACATCGTTATATCCCGATAATTTTGAAAAATGATACTTGTGTTCGGAAAATTTTATTGTTTATATATATATATAAACTCTATGAATTCACTCAACATTATTGTTGACGTTTTAGCATGTTTTATCTCAGGTACTTGAAGGTAATTCGGATTGATGGAGATATGAAGGCCCGCTAAATAATTATTCATTCGAAAACATTTTGTAAAACATTGTATGATGTTGTAAAACTTATTTGGGACCGTGATGTAGACTTTTATTATTCGAATGAATGAAATTTTCTTAAAACGTCTCTTTTGAGTCGTTTTCTATGATTTGAGTTATTGTGCTATGACGTAACACCATTTGACCCTTCCGCTGACATGACGCTAAAATGAGGGTGTTACAGGTACACTACAAACTCCTAATGCAAATACATCTGAGGAAGAAGATGAGGCTGAGGAGCTTATTATTGTGCCTACAGCAGTCAGGCAAGTTAGACCAAGGAAGTCTTTTACTAATTCAAAGGCAGAGGAGTTTTTGACAGAGCTTCAAAACCTTACAGAATAAGAGAAGGAGGCTTATTCTACTGGCATTTAAGAAGATACTCCTGAAATTCTAGCTTTTAGAATAGAATTGGATGAACTTGCTCAAAATCATTTAAAGGAAGTACCTAAGAACAAAGCTACCAGTACTAACTCAGTTAATTCTGGTAGTGGACAAGAAAATACTCAACCTGTTGATCAAGATGATTCAGATATGCCAGAGCTCACAATCTTTAACAAGCCTCAGAATGGGATTTTTTGATGAGGCTTTTTATGATGATGAGGGTATGGTGCATGATTTCAACAACTTACCAACATAAGTGCCTGTTAGTCCCATTCCTACTCTTAGGATACACAACATTCACCTACAAAGTCAAATACTGGGTGATCCTAAGTCATCTGTGCAAACTAGAAGCAGAGTGAAGCAACATTCAGGAGCACATGCACTTGTAAGTTATGTTCAAAAGAAGCAAAGGAACAATCACAAAGATCAACATCATTGTTTGTTTGCCTGCTTCTTATCTCAGGAGGAACCTAAAAAGATTTCTGAAGCTCTAAAAGATGACAGTTGGGTTGAAGCTATGTAAGAGGAGTTGTTACAGTTTAGGCTGCAACAGGTATGGATTCTAGTAGATCTACCTCATGGAACAAAATAGGTATACAGAAACAAAAGAGATGAAAGAGGAGTAGTTGTCAGATATAAGGCAAGACTAGTGGCCCAAGGTCATAAATAGGAATAGGGTATTGACTATGATGAGGTTTTTGCTCCTGTGGCAAGAATAGAAGCTATCAGGTTATTTTTAGCCTTTGCCTCATTTATGAGGTTCATAGTATATCAAATGGATGTAAAAAGTGCATTTTTGTATGGCACTATAGATGAAGAGGTGTATGTTTCTCAACCTCCTAGTTTTGTTGATCCTGATCATCCTAAGAAAGTTTATAAGGTTGTCAAAGCTTTATATGGACTACATCAAGCTCCTAGAGGTTGGTATGCTACTCTATCAACATTTCTAGAGAAGCATGGATACAGGAGGGGTATCATAGACAAGACTTTATTTATTAAGAAGGACAAGAAGGATAACAGGCTAGTTCAAGTGTATGTCGATGATATCATTTTTGGCTCTACTAGAAAGTCTTGGTGTGATGAATTTGAGGCCTTGATGAAAGTTAGATTTCAAATGAGTTATATGGGTGAACTCATATTCTTTCTTGGATTGCAAGTCAAACAAAAGACAGATGGAATTTTCATTTCTCAAGACAAGTATGTTGCAGACATGCTGAAAAAGTTTGACCTTGCTAGTGTGAAAACTGCAATCACCCCTATGGAGACCAAGATGGCATTGCATGGAGACCAAAGTGGCATTGATAAAAGATGAGGAAGCTGTTGATGTGGATGTACACTTATACAGATCTATGATAGGCTCTCTCATGTATTTAACTGCCTCTAGGCCTGATATAATGTTTGTAGTATGTATTTGTTCTCGTTTTTAGGTCACTCCCAAGACTTCACATCTCAATGCTGTAAAGAGAATCTTTAAGTACCTTAAGGGCAAACCCAATTTGGGCTTATGGTATCCTAGAGAATCACCTTTTGACTGAAAGCTTTCTATGATAGGTGATTATGGTGGGTCACAACCTTGATAGGAAATCACAACGGTGGTTGTCAATTTCTTGGACAATAGACTTATTCATGGCAATGGCAAGAAACTGACCTTAGTGGCTACTTCTAACAACTGAAGTCTGGATATGTAGCTGTTGCAAATTGTGTGGACAAGTATTGTGGGTTCATAATAACTGCTGGACTATGGTTTCAATTTCATGAATACCAAAATCCACATTGATAATGAAAGCACAATTTGCATTGTAAAGAACCCAGTGTATCATTCCAAGACAAAGCACATAGAGAGACGCCACCATTTTATAAGAGATTGTTATGAGAAGAAGCTCATTAGTGTAGAGAAAATTCATACAGACTTAAATGTAGCTGACCTATTGACCAAACCTTTTGATGGACCAAGGTTTATTTTCTTAGTGGTTAGTATTGGTATGATAAACCCATAGCTACGTTTAAGGGGAGGCTTAGTTATATAGTTTGTATAATTTTGGTAGTTAGTTTAACTAAATTCTGGCTTAAGTAGTATTAATTATGGTAGTTAGTAGTATTAATTCGGGTAGTTAGTTTAAGTTAATTCTGGTTTATACAAACTCCTGCAGCATGTTTTTCTTTGTTTTAGACTAATTCTTGCAGGAATAGCATGGATTTGCAGATGTAAGGAAGGTGTGACAAGGTCTTTGTTTTGTAAGTCTTTAGTAAATACTTAATTCTGGTTGAAAAAGAGTTAATTCATGTTGAAACATACTTAATTCTGGCTGACCAAAGTTAAGTCTGGTAGTGTTAATTTTAATTCTGGTAGGTTACCGTTAGTGCTGGTTGCGGGAAAATTGATTTTTACTATTTAAACACTATTTAAATGTTACCGTTACAGATTTTTACGGCGCTATTATCGTTAACAGAGAGGTTATATATAGATACAGTTTGATTTCTCTTTCATACTTATCTTTTATTTACTCTCTCCCTCTTATCAAAGTAAACAATCTTCTTTATCTTTATAAAGGATATCTTTAATTTTCTTTTTACCAGCATCTAGAACCTCACTCGTAACTAAACCCAGTAATTTTCAGTCCACATCACTACCTTTTATTGCAACTTTCAAATCATGGCTCAATTAAAATACTGCGACAAACATAATCAAGTGGGATTTTTGCGCAAACCTGACGAAAGTGCAGGGTTTGCAGAGATAGTGGATTTTCTAAGAGGTTCCAACCTCAGGTATGCTTTAACTAATAATCCTACTATCCATGATTCCCTAGTCAAACAGTTTTGGTAGACTGCTACTGCCACAACTCTTGCTGATGGGACTCTAGAGTTAAAAGCATCTATTGATACTATTGAGTATACAATCACTGAGGCATCTATTAGAAGTAAGCTTAAATTAGCAGATGCTTCAGGGATTACCATGTTGCCAAACAATGAGATTTTTGAGGGGATGGGGCATATGGGGTATCCTACTGATGGATCTTTTACCTTTTGGAAAAGCTTTTTCACACCCCAATGGAGATTCTTAGTCCACCATATTTTACATTGTATGAGCTCTAAAAGTGGTGGATAGGATCAATTTGGTAGCAATATTGTTACTGCCTTGATTTGTCTTTCCACATTAAAAATGGCCGAGTTTATAATTTTTCAAAACTAATTTTTGATGGCATGGTGGCAAACTTGAAAAGCAAAACAAAGTTTTTGATGTATCATCATTTTCTACAAATGATTTTGGATATACAAACTAAAAACAAACACCCTTATCTAGCTGTGACCTTGACCAAAAAGATTTTTAGAAACATGAAAAGGGGGTTTAAAGGGGTACCAAGACCTTTGTTGCCCTTGGTTTTGAACTTCTAGTTTTAAATTTAATGTAATGTAATGTTCCATGTAAAACATGATTATATGATACAGCTTTAATTTGTTAGTATTTTGTTTGACTCATTTCCTAGTGAATTTAAGAAGATGAGGTAGATGGGTTCAACCATACTCTGAATAGCAATAAGCGACGAATTACAAGTCATTTTGTATTTTTGGATTTCACATAGATCAAAGGGGCCATAACGTCTTGGACTGATTGGTGTGTGGACCCATCTAAAGCTTGCAAATTAAGGTTAACAAGCAAGATTACCCGCGTGTTGCTGCGGGCGTTAATTTTTCGTACGTTGTTGCGGGGCATTTTTTTTTTGTTCGAGTTTGTTTTTTCGGTCTCATGTTTAATAGTTTTTTTTCTCATATTAAATGACAATCTTTTTTTTTTCAATAAAGGGTCTTTTTTTTTTTGCTCAGGCCGATAGAAAGTCGTAAATGTAATTTTTTTTTCTTATTTTTGGCGAAAGTTGGGGGGATTTTAAGCTCTTTTTTTTTTGCCCGATGAACAGTAACCACCAAGGAAAAAAGGAAAAAATAGGCTGGCCTAGTACTGTAGCATTGTAGCCACAGTAATAATGAACAGTGTTTGTGTGAGTGGGGCATTTTTTTTTGTTCGGGTTTGTTTTTTCAGTCTCATGTTTAATAGTTTGTTTTTTTTTCTCATATTAAATGACAATCTTTTTTTTTCAATAAAGGGGTTTTTTTTTTGCCGATGAACAGTAACCACTAGGGAAAAAAGTAAAAAATAGGCTGGCCTAGTACTGTAGCACTGTAGCTACAGTAATAATGAAGAGTGTTTTGTGAGTGGGGCATGCGACGTCGTATCACACTTTCATTAACTATATTATAATAGTAGCTTTATATTTGATGAGTTTTTCTAGCATGTGCTCCAGGGGCACATGTTAAGGTGGGGACATCAGGCTGTGTGTCACAGCCTGATTGGCCAGTAGTTATTTGTGAGGCCTGATACGGCCCAAAAAAAAAAACATTATAAGCGGGCCGGCGCCAGTTCGGTGGTCGGGGGGGGGGGCCAGGTGGGTGAAGAAAAAAAAATAGAAAAAAAAAAAAAAAAATTTACGTTTACGACTTTCTATCGGCCTGGGCAAAAAAAAATCCCCTTACACACACACACACACAAATAGATTGTCGATTTAATACACAAAAAAAAACAAACTATTAAACAGCTGCGCGCGAGAAAAAACAAACCCGAACAAAAAAAAAGCCCCGTGTTCATCGGCTCAAAAAAAAAAAAAAAAAAAAAAAAGCTTAAAATTCCCCCTACTTTCGCCAAAAATAAGAAAAAAAAGAAAATTACGTTTATTCTATCGGCCTGAGTCAAAAAAAAAAAAATTGGTGGTTTGGATTGAAAAAAAAGGAAAAAAAGATTGTCATTTAATATGAGAAAAAAAAAACAAACTATTAAACATGAGACCGAAAAAACAAACCCGAACAAAAAAAAATGTCCCGCAACAACGTGCGAAAAATTAACGCCCGCGGCAACGCGCGGGTAATCTTGCTTGTTTACTTATATTCAAAACTCAAAAGAAACGACGTCGTTTTATGTGGTGGCCTAAATGAGCCCAACAGCGGCCCAAGTAAAAAAAAGGCCCAAAATAAAAACTTACAAAATGAACCCTCGACTTTTAACTATTTACGACTCTTTTATATAATAAACTTTATTCATCAAATATGTAACATATATCTACTTATTCATTCAGATAAAAAATACCCGCGTAAAGATCTTCGCATTGTGAACAAAACGAGCCCAATATTGTAATGCTTTTGATATACGCACGATTTTATAAAAAAGTTGAAGTTTAATATAAATAGGGAAAAAAAAGAAAATTTACAAAACGTACCCTCGGCTTCTAACTATTTACGATTATATAACACATATCTATCGAGTCATTCCGACCAAAAAATAACCACGGAAAGATCTTCGAATTGCGAACAAAACGAGCCCAATATTGCAAAAAAAATCAAATTATTAAACATGAGACCGAAAAAATAAACCCACGCAAAATTAAAAAATTAAAAATAAAAAATTAATGCCCGCCAACGGACACGCGAAAAATTAACGCCCATCGCGCAAAGCGGCGTAAAAAAAATCCGGCCCAAAATAAAAACTTACAAAATGGACCCTCGACTTTTAACTTATTTACGACTTTTTTATATAATAAACTTTATTCATCAAATATATAACACATATCTACCTATTCATTCAGATAAAAAAATACCCGCGTAAAGATCTTCGCATTGCGAACAAAACGAGGCTCAATATTGCATGCTTCTGAATATGTAACTGACTAGACACGATTTTATAAAAATGTTGAAGTTTAATAATAAATAGGAAAAAATTAAAGAAAAATTTTTTATAACGTGATACTCGGCTTCTAACTATTTACGATTTTTTTATATAATAAACTTTATTTATCAAATATATAACACATATCTATCGAGTCATTCCGACCAAAAAATAACCACGGAAAGATCTTCGAATTGCGAACAAAACGAGCCTAATATTGCAAAAAAAATCAAATTATTAAACATGAGACCGAAAAAATAAACCCACGCAAAATTAAAAAATTAATGGCCCGCAACGATACGCGAAAAATTAACGCCCCGCGGCAACGCGCGGGTAATTCTGCTTGTTTTTATTAAGAAAAATGTTTTAATTAATGAAGGTGTTATTGAAGTGATGTTGAGTTGGTGGTGAGTCTGCACCTAGCACTCTAACAATGAATTGATATGCACAGAAATGTAAACATTATGAAAATGCAAAATGTTGTGGGTCTTTTTGGCGCATGGCATTAAGGAGCATTTAAAAGCAGCGAGTGGTGAGCGTTGTTATCTTTAAAGTTTGTTTGGTAACCTATAAGTAGTTTTATTTATTTTTCAGAAAGTTTATTTTACAACGTTTCATGAAATAGCATTTAGAGTTTTTTTCTATACATTATAATTACACATACAACTACGTTAGCGAATGTTTTTATAAAAAATAACAGCTACTGCTTATTGCTACTGCTACTTTTTTCCAACACACCAGTGTGTTTGGCGCAGAGTGTTTGAGGGCATTCTGTTGGTCCCTAAGAATGTGATATAAAGAATATCAATTTAGACTTAATCACATTCCATGGCAACGAAGTGAGTTTTAAACAAATATATATAAGCAATATAAAGAACAAGTTTAAAACACACAGAAGTACTTTTCAACGTATAGAATTTTATTAGAATCAAATAAAGAATCTTTGACACACCTTGCTTGCGGAATAGCAAGGTGGTTGAATGACAATTGGGGTGTTATCTCATTCGAACTTATTCTCTAACCAAAGTTATGAGAAATAAAAAAACAAACTTGTCATGACTAAACTGAAGCTTCAGCTTTCAGTAGTACGAGTCAGTTTGTTTGAGAGATAATTGAACTCTTCAATGTGTATCACAATAATTGAAAGAGATAACATTTACTCTGGGAATCCCTTTCCTTTTATAGGCAAAGGGATTATAGTTTGCAAGTTAACCTAATACACATGTCAAGTATTAAATTGGTGGTTGAGCTACCATTTAATGTACACATGCTTTATAGTACCGGGTACAGTCCTTAAAGGAAAGTTGATGTACTGCTATACCAACTTTAGAAGTAACATTTCCCAATGAGATTACTTTATTTCTTTTGACATAAAGCAATCTTTTTCCCGCCTTGTAAACCTTCTAGAAGTGAAACAACACGTTTCAACTTCTGTTAAGGAGATAGACAACGTTTAGCTTGAAATTGTCAACCAAGCTGAACTGAAGCTCCAACTAAGGGCCTTCTTCAGTTTCTGTACCGCTGCATAAACTGAAGTGAAGATGCTTCCCAATCTTCTAAGAAGCTGACGCTGAAGAAGCTTTAGCGACTCAAGCTGAAAGACTTCAGCTTGAAAACACTTAGGGGATTTTATGTTTAAATCTACTGAAAGACTGAAGGGCTCAGGAACTGAACCCAACAATCTCCTCCTATTTGAATATACAAATAGCCTAAGTTTAAATCAATTGTAAGTGAGCAAAACAACTTCTTCTTACACAATTGATATGAATTGAACAACATAAATTAATAACCATTCATTATAAATTTAATTACAATACATTTACAAAAGATAAAGTCATTACAAGTGGTTTCCATTCTTCTGTCTTAGTTGTTCAATGACCCTCTTCTTCATGCTGAACTTGATGACTTGTGTTTCTTTGTTGAACTGGAATAGTCTTTTAAGTCACTAGTTCTTTTTCTTTTCTTGTTAGCTAACTCATTTAGTTCGCTAAGAGGATCTTGTTCTTTGAGGGGTTTGTTTAAGTCAATCTTGAGTTCTTGTTCAGTTTGAGTCAGCTGATCCAATCTTGTCTTTACTAGATCATAAATGGTTTTCCATCCTTTTTCACCTTTATTTGGACTAGCTTGTATTACTTTTCGCCATTATGCCGAATGTAGATCATTATGTATCTTAGGGCCTTTTTTGTGAGAACTTCACAGTTTGTGATCTTAGGGTTGTTCTTTCTTTTCAGCATCTTGTCACAGTATTTATCAAAGAGTAACTTCTTGTTGTGGTATTGTTTTACCACCTCAATGCCCAAAAGATTAATTAATTATTTTTGTAGGTTTGCTTCAGCATCTTTGGTGTTCTTCCCCCCTTCAGCATGTGAAGCAGTTGCTTTGCCTGTTGAAGGAACATTCATGCTTGTAGCTCCTGATGCATTTTCCATCATGGTGGCAAACCTATTCAAAGTATCAGTAACCTTGTGCAAAAGACTTGGAAGAGAATCCAAAGTCTTGAGCTTTTCTTGAACTAAAGAAACTTGACTTGGCAAATTAAGAAACTTTGCTGGAAGTTCCTATTGAATGTTCTTCAGTTCAGCTACCTGGGATGAAAGACAGGAGAGATAGTGGAAGTGAATGTCTCTAGTTTTGTTGGAATCTCTTTTAGATCCCTAGACAGCTCTATTTCCATGTCTCTAACATGCTTCTTTAGCTCTTTAATCTCTCTAGATAATCTAGTGATTTTTTAGGGGAGCTCTTTTAGTTTAGTTGGGAAGCAGCTAGCAAAGTTATGTGAGGCTAGGAGTTTGGATAGTTCAGGTTTCAAAGAAGTTATTAGAAGTTCAGTAAGCTGGGTAATGTCAGGATATGAGGGCTTAGCTTTCATTGAGGCAACTTCTGCTTTAGCTTTTGCTTGTTCCAGCTCTTCCTTTTGAGACTGAAGCAAGTGAACCTTAGCCATTAACTCTTGAATTTGAGCTGATTTTAGAGATGAAATAGGTGGGGACTGAAGTGTCTTTAGGTACATCATGAGAAGTGGCTTTAGTGTCTTTATCTTTTGCAACTTCCTCTTCCTCTTCACTCTCATCTGAAATAATGATTGGCTCATCTGATGGGAAGTCAGGAGTGAAGAAGGCAGATCTTGTGTCTTTCAAGATATCTGATAAATCCTCTAGCTTTACTTTAAGTGAGATGTCATCAGCTCTGGATTCCTCATTTGCACATGAATCAGTGTGGGCAGTTTTTAACCCATCTCCAGCAGATGTGGTTTTATCTACAAGAACACTTGGATTAGACCCTGCAAATATGTGATCAAATGAGTAGGTTTTGGTTCCCTTATCCATGCCCTGTTTTTAAGATATGTAATCCTTAGGAGCAGATATTCCAGGATTAGCTTCAGCTGTAGAATCTGCTGAAGCATCATGTCCTGATGCAGACTCAGAGTGCAAATGAAAGAAGCTGAATAAACATGTTCAACAATAATAAATGCGAACATACCACTACTGAGCTGAGAGCGGGCTCCTTCTTCACTGGTAGCCCCTAAAGATGTTGGGCCACCAGCTACTTGTTGTGCCTCTTTATGCATTTCACCAACCACTGGTGTAGGAGGTGAAGGATGGCTTGGGCTTTTGTCCTTGGCCAAACTGGACTAAGTATCTTTTTCTGATTGGCCAATTTTAGATTTGGATGCTTCAGTCTTGGACTCAGATGTGTGTTTTGAAGATTGTTTTCTTCTGAGTCCATTTTTAGCTCCAGGCTTTTTGCCTTGGGGAACCTCTTCAGTTTGTGAAGAAGGTTTTGGAGCTTTGGAGTCCACAGGCACATCAGTGAAGGGAGGTTCTTCAGGTTGGTTTGGCTTAAGTGTCAAGTTATGAACACTGAAGACCTGAGTGGGGTCTATGGTGAGCTCTTCATTTTCATATTCAGGCATCATATGTTTTAGTATAAGAGATAGAAACCTAGGATAGGGAACAATCTTTTCCCTAGTCTTCTTGTTCAGCTTATGAATTAAATCCTCCCATATTATCTTTGCATAATCCACCTGTACTCCATTGGCCAGACAGTACAAGATAGTGGCAACCTTATTTGATATTTGATCCAGTCCACCTGTTTTATCACCTAAACACTACATGATTTGAGCCATCAGCAACCTCCACCTAGAAGGAAGGCAACTCTTTTTTAGAGTTCCTTTTGCCCCAATCTCTCCTCTATATCTTATTGTTGCAAACCATGGTCTCACTGTTGTTATAGAGGGTGGGGGAACATACATACTTGAGTGAGGTAGGTATTATGCTCTAAGAGCATTTCTAAAAGTTATAATACATATGTCTCCTCTAACTCCACCTGTAGGAGTGGATGAGCCTTCTAAGGTCTTTGTTATATACCAAAATTCACTCAAGTACTCTTTGTATTAAGTTGGGTCTCTTGTAGTTGCTTTATTTAGACAGAATTTAGAAATGAAGTCTGACACGTCCCCCCTACTAATGTATCTCTGAGGTAGGAATCGTGACCCCCCCCCCCCCCACCCCCCCCCCCCCCCCAGGAATTTTATATAAGGAGTTGCATCTTCATTATTGGTGGTGAAAGTTTGTTACACCCCCCCCCCCCCCCCCCCCCCCTGGGGGGGGGATCTCGTCAAAAGTGAAATCAACCTAACTTGTAGGTAGAAAAGGATTAGGGCTTTCAGGTTTGTCAAAAGTGACAGGTTCTTCTTTGGGAGTTATTTCAGGTGATGAGGGGTTTTGTGAGGATGATTTTGCCATTGTGGGTAGTTAGGGTTTTAAATTTTTGATCTGGTTTGAGGTGTTTTGGTTTTGTTTATGAGAATGAGTTGTCGATTGGTGTGTTGTGATTTATATGACTGATGAAATTACAAAATTTTCTTTAAGAATTTGTAATTATCATTTGAGGTTTTAAAGTTATGTGAATGTTTAGGGTTTGTTTTCAACATGTGTACTAAACTTTGTATTTAATGAAAGTCAGCAAAGCATGTATCTGATACCTAGAACAGTGAACAGCCGTTTATTCACTATAAAAGTAGGTGAGAGAAAGATGATGAGGTCATTCTAATTTTTAGGTTTCTTCTTTTAATATATTTAAATATTAAAAAAAATTAAAATCACGCCCTTTTTTTTGAAAACTAACCTTAAGATTGATGTTTGAGAAAAAAAGCTGAACTAGATTCATGTTTGGTGTTATGTCATGCTGAACAGATTATTGTAATCTTCATCATCATCAATCTTCCAGCAAAGGCAAAAAAACCACAAATGCTCATGTAAATCGATGAATGAGACATTTATGGTTGCTCAGTTACTTTACTCGAGAGATAGCTGAAGATTTAGATAAAATTATTTGTCGAAACTGAACTTGAAGAAAATACATTAGGTTTGTTTAGTTCTTGACTTAACCAATATCTATGCTCCAGCGAAGATGACAAAACCACACATGCTCACACAAATCTATGAATGAGACATATGCGATTGCTCATTTACTTTACTTAAGCAAGTTAAAGGTTGTATGCAGAAACAGAACTGACATTTTACATGAAAGTTTGTTCAATTTTGGATGAAAGAGCTGAAGCTTCAGTTTTTTTCAGGCAGTGCTGAAGCTTCAGGTTTTGAATCAATGTTCAGCATACCTAGTTCAACGATCAATCTTTTAAAAGTTGGCTCATCCAGAGGCTTGGTGAAGATATCAGAAGTTGATATTGAGTGGAATGAAATGTAATTCGTGTCTCTTTGAGAACATGATCTCTGATAATGTTGATATTGTGAATATCATATGTTAGTTCTGAGTGCAGAACTGGATTGTCTAGATTGCAATTACGCATAGTGTCTCATCATACAAAAATTGGATACATTTTTATATATGATGTCATAGTCAGTGAGTTGACTTTTCATCCATAGTATGTTGGCACAACATCTAGTAACAGCTACATATTCAGCTTCAGCTGAGGACATAACTATATATTACTTCTTTTTAGCACTCCAACACACAAGTTTGCCTCCTAGCAACTGACAAGCACCTAAGGTGCTTTTTCTGTCCATGTTGCATCCAGCATAGTCAGAGTCTGAGTATCCTTTTAGGTCAAAACCTAAACATTTTGGATATCATAGACCAAGACTAGGAGTACCTTTTAGGTACCTGAAAATTCTCTTAACAGTAATAAGGTGGGATTCCTTAAGATTTGCTTGATATCTTACACAGAGACAAGTATAGAATTAATGTCAGGTCTGTTTGCAGTTAGATACATACATTAGTGATCCAATCATACCTTTATACTGAGTCTCATTTACAAATTGCTCACTAAGATCAAGGTCTAAGTTGTTAGGGGGTGATGCGGTCGTTTGTGCTGGTATATATTAAGATGTTTTCAATGTTTAAATTTATATTTTGCCGATTAACCAAAACACCACTTTAAAGGGCAGTGGTACCAGGTCGGTGGTAGATTTGTGGTAAGTAGGTGTTGAAACTCTGAGTGATAGCGAGGTTAAATCTCTCAATTTATTTATATTTTGGTTATCTAATCTATGTTAAATCTAATCTAAGTCAAACATATGCTAAACCTATGTTAGTTCTAATCCTAATTCTAAAAGGTAAAAGGGGAGGTTTCAGCCTGAGAGACTGCAAGGTTGGTCGGTGATACAATCAAATTCAAGACACTTTAACCACGCAATCTAATTAACAGAAGATTAAAAGACAGAAGCGGGTCGGCTTAGTAAGAAAACTGTATTAACCATTATTAATCTGATTAGAATGTTGGTTTGTTTATTTAGTTGCAATGTTTCTTTCTCTCGAGGTGGCATATTGTTCTTAAGTTCTTAGGCGGACTTCTTCCTAAGTCCTGAGACACATTAATTAATGCACAATTAAAGAGTCCGCATAAAGCATACCCTTTTTTGCTGATTTATAATCTTTCTTAGGGATTAATGCATGGGTGATTTGTTAAACCCAAGACTCATTGAGTCTTTACCACTTACGGTTTTATGGTATTTTTTACACTTGTAGGTTCCTATTGCTCAACGTTCCAATGGAATATGTATGGTGATTTGGTTGAAATGATCTAGGTTCACCTGTCTAGTCAACACGTTTTCAATAAACCATTGGCAATATCCAATTAACTAGTTAAGGCCCAGAAGAGTGATCATAGACATAGATTTAGAAAGGGACAATACTTATGATCCTTGATTCTAGATGTTTTAATCACTATATGGATGAAGCTATCCCGAAACTCCTAGATTACTTGATCCGTATTCACTAGTTCCTAGTTGAAGATAGGGTAGCATACGAAAGCACGTAGAGCAAGTATAAATTGATAATAAACATTAACAAGCATACTAACGTTATTCATAGATATCGAGATAAACCACTTACCAAACATTCAAATCTTAATTATAATGGCTAATACCCGAGGTATTATGCCTCACTACATCGTCATAATAAATACAAGAGAAATTATTTAGCCAAGGTAAACTAACCGAGTTAACGAATGATACCAAAAACTGAACGATTACTAAAGTATATGGAATTACACGTTGTCTTTTATGGAATTGATAACGTTGCTTGACCTCTTCTGCTCTTTTTCTCCTTTGAAAAATCAACTTTTATGGTTTAGGTATCGAGAATATGATTTAGCACACTTAAAACACATTTTTGAGTTTTGTATTTATATGGTCTAGAAGTCAGTTCGATACGGCGTATCCAATGGATTGGATACGGCATATTGGAGTTTCTTAGAGTAGGGACCACGTTTGATATCTTCCAGAATATTCACATACTATATCTTTAATACGGCGTATTGACATCTTCTGGATACGGCGTATTGAGCTTCATTCCTTTGTGGTCTTTGGTGAGTGCAGGCACGGATACGTCGTATCTTCCTTGATGGATACGGCGTATTGGTCTTCAAAATAGTAATCTTCAAAATATCTTCATTTAAGCTCCAGAATGCGCGCCTTTTGCTATCTTTCACCAAATACTCCATAATTACTGCAATTCTCAAATATAAACGATTAAGTAACAATTCTTTGCAATAACTATACAAAATAGGTTAATAACATGAGATAAATGATGCTATAAAATAGACGTTATTTGATGTCATCAAATATCCCCCACTTGAATCCTATTTGTCCTCAAGTAGCCTTTAGAAGTTTATAAAAATGTATCCCTAAGGATATTTTCCGTTAAAGCATTTATTTGATCTATTACAAGTACACAACCAAACACCTCACGAAATAGGAAGATGAAAAGTTGACTTTGACTGAGAGTTGACTTTTTTTGACTTTGGCTTCCGGCTCTTGCACACTCTTCCGTTCTCGTATCCGTGTTTTCCCGTTTCTTGCGATTTTTGTCTTATCCGTACCTGCACACACAAAACACAAAAACAAGTATATCTTTGCCATTTTAAGTCTGTTGGGTTTTTGTATGGAAAGGCTTACGGTTGATCATTCTACAATCTTTCACCAGAAGTACCACTCCAACAAGGCAGCTGAAGCACACATACATGGCCGTAACGACGGAATAGACATGTGTGTTCGATCACATCCCCATTCGAATTTAACCAACGGTTAGGATGAAGAATGATATAGGGTAGGAACCTTCTAACTTTCACCAAAAGTCGTAAACCAACGAGGCAGCTAAGACATGCATACATGGCCGTAACGACGGAATAGACATGCATGCTCGAACAAGTCCTCATTCGCGTAAAACCAGCGGCTAATCATTAGGTGAGAGGGAAGTAAATTGTTGTTAAATAAAAATCAAGAAACAAATAGATTAAGCCTAAAGTACAAGTTGCTAGACACTTTTTCCCGACCGTTACCATGATTTAGACACGACTATTTACAACGTCTTGATCATAGATCAAAAACAACAACCTAAGTTGGCGTTCCCGTAACGGTCAACTTCCCAATCATCCCAAACTTTACATACTCTACAAGGTAAGTGGTGATATCTTCCACTTTGTACAATACTCTACATCGTTGATTTTTGTTGCGTATCAACGAATAATCGATCCTTCGTGTAATTCCTTCGGTTCTTGCTTTGCGAAACGATCATCTTTAAATTTTCCTTCTTTTTTTATAACTTTTCTCATTTTTTTAATTTTTTTAACAGTCTAACTATATACGAAACTCAGAGTAGTTTCACCATCTTCACGATCATAATAATTCCGGATAATTTCTTCGATAGTTCTTCATTCTTTGGATTCACCATTAATTATGACGGTAGTAAAATCACATGAGTTTTGACTAATAATATACATTCCCATTTGCAATGTGCAAATTTCTAACCGCACCAAAGATAGAAAATGACACAAGACTCGGGAAATACAAACTTTACACTTTAAGCAACTAGAAACTGTAAATTAAACTTAATCTAACATGGTAGGTTAAGGTGTAAGGGAGTAACGAAACAAATAGTTGGTGTAATTCCTAAAGGATTAGCTCTACGGGTTGTTCTAGTGGATCGTCACTCTAAAGGTGAGAGTGGAAAAGGGTTTAAACTGTAGGTTAACTAACCGGTGTAGTTAGTTAATAAGCAACATGGATAGGCGATTTGGGTGTAATCCTAAAAATTTACCAATGTAAACAAGTTACTCCAATTAAATCCACAATACTCATTATTGTGGTCTCGAATAGATATACCAAGCCTAGTTCTAAAGTCTACAACATCACCGGCACACTCATATTTTGTGGAATTTGGGTAAACATTTGGAAACGGAAAGGCTGAATCTTCACAATATCTAACAAGGGTTATTGTGTGCGGGTTATGTAACATGCAATTTCATAAAAGTATGCTTGAAAAAAAATTAAATTTGAGCATAATTTAAGCATTTTAGTGTGAAAAATAGGACAAGTAAACTTCTAGATTTCATCCCCCACATGAAATTATACAAACGTCTTCATTGTATATAATAAAAATATTAAAAAACGGGAATAAAAAATAATTAGAATAAAGAAACTCCCCTGAAATTGCCGCAGATTCCTCCAAGTTGTGTTTATGAGCAAGATTGTGTGCTGGAAAAGCGTCTGAATCCTAGCACGAACAGCACACACAGAGAATTCTAGAAAATATGCATTTCACCAACTTCGTGAATATTTCTTTTACAAGGTCTTGTGTAAAATAGGAAAAATGTGCATTCCTATCTTGGCATCTATGGTTAATTTAAACTAAACTAAACAAACTAAATACGGGTCAGTCTGGTGGATACGCCGTATCAAATTAATGAATACGCCGTATTCCAGAACTGACAATAATGTTTTTAAAGTGCATAAAAAGTAAAGACTGATAACGTCCAGACAATCAATACGTCGTACGATATGGGGCGGATACGCCGTATTGATGTCTGGGAAGATAAACTCGATAAAATTAATAACAATCTGGGTTGTCTCTCGGGAAGCACTTTTGTTTACAGCAAAGTCTTTAAGTTAGACTTTTCTTCAGCTTCTCTTCTTTATTCCATCTTATGCACGCTAATGTGCCCGCGTGTGAGTCATTCTTCTATTGACAAAAATCGGATAAAGTCGGGTCCTAGATTCAAAACTCCTTTGTAGAACCTCTTTAACTTTTGGTATGAGTGCGAGATCCTGTTCATCTTATCATGTTCACTTACCTTCGATAATGGTGGGATTTTATTGCATTGCTCATTAGTGTGGTGTTTAAACCTCGGATGTGATCGCACCATTTGGTAAGTTACTTCACATCACAGTTAAAGGTAATCATATCAGCAAAAACCGTCTTGCTTTAATTCTAACTTCTCTTAAGAACGGTTCTCCAACAATAACATCGCCCATTTCTTCATTACGATAAGCATCCATATTTTCTAAAATTGCAAAGTCAGTCACAACAGAAAATGTTCCAACAAAAATAGGCACATTCATTAAGGTTCCTACAACATTATCCCCTTTGTACACCATCTTATCTTTCATTATAGAGTTATGAGACTTTTTGGACATCACATTGACGTATAATAACGGGAAGAAGTTAATGTGAGTAAATTCATAACCTATTCATAGCAGGAAAATTTAAGTTGTGGGCATAGTCTATGTGGATTTTCTTATCATTGTCGCAATAACTAGGGTAATCATCAATTCCAGTATCAAGATCTTCATCCCTAGTTCTAAATTCCTCAATTACCTCACCTTCATCAATGGTGGGAATTAAATCATCACCTTGATTTCTCCTAAGCTCAAATGGTTCATTTAGATCATTTAGTTCAATGCAATCTTCCAAGAAAGGGTCTAATGATCTATTTAACACCAAAGTCTCTCCCATAAGCCTAGCTTCTAAATCAAGTTCTATTATTTCTCTTAAACTTATAATGTAGACCCTCTTAATTAAACTACTAGCACTTTTAACACTTGTGAAAACAATCTTTTCCTCCCGGACCCTTAAAGTAATCTTTCTTTTGTAAACATCAATCTTAGCACGGGCGGTAAGACAAAAATAGGTCCTTCTGAGGATCAAGGGCACTTTGATATCCTCGGGCATATCAAGAATTATAAAGTCTACGTGGAAAGTAAATTTACCAATTCTTACTAGTACGTTTTCAGCAATTCCTTTTAGATATTTCACTGTCCTATCTGCTAATTCGACTTTCAACTTAGTGTGAGCTAATATCCCTAATCTAAGTTAGGATGTCAAGAGAGCATAACACAGACCAACGTTAGATCCTAAGTTAACAAGGGCATTGTCAAAGCAAACATTATTAATATAGCAAGGTAAAGTGAAACTCCCTGGGTCTTTCTCCTTTTGGGGTATGGTGTCATTGATATGTGAAGCTCCATAAGCTTTTGCAAATTTTAGTTCATAGTTCCCTTCTTCTTCTTCACAGTAATGATTATCCAAACGACTTAGAAAAGGAACCATCGTTTGTCTTGACTTGTACAACAATGTATTGTTTTGTCCAATGGATACAGCGTACTGGGATGATCCAATACGGCGTATCGAGTATGAATCAGCTTCAATAGTAGTAGAGATCGACTTGACTTCATCTCTCGGGTTTGTTTCAGTTGAGCTTGGTAGGCTTCCAAATCCTCTTTCTTGTAGTACCTTGCTTATTTGACCGATTTGAATTTCTAAAGTCTTAATTGATGCTCCTTGGTTTCTAATGGCAGCATCTGTTGCAGCTCGGATTTCTTTAATCAAATTGGAATTTTCTTCGTGTCTCTTTGTTGATTCACTCGTGAATTTGATCAGGGTATCTTCCATAGATTGCCTTCGCTCTTGGTACGAA
>BQNB010034218.1:50000-51767 GCA_026074375.1 Tanacetum coccineum
GTCATACTTTTTCAGCAGATCCTTGACATATTTTTCTTGGTTGATTAAAATGCCTCTTTCAGATTGCCTTATCTGAAATCCAAGGAAGTAGGTAAGAACACCCATCATGTTTATTTCATATCTTTGAGTCATCAATTTTGCGAACTGTTTGCATAATTTTGTGCTGGTGGACCCAAAGATAATGTCATCAACATAGATTTGAACCAAAATCACATCAGTCTGAGTTTTGTAGATAATCAGAGTGTTGTCTATCTTGCCTCTTACAAACTTGTGTTTAGTGAGAAAGGTTGAGAGAGTCTCATACCATGCTCTTGGAGCTTGTTTAAGTCCATAAATGGCTTTGTCCAGTTTGCAGACATGGTTGGGAAACTCATTGCTCTCGAAACCTGGAGGTTGTTTGACATAAACTTTTTCTTTTAGTTTACCATTTAGGAATGCACTTTTGACATCCATTTGATAAACTATGAAGTTCATATATGCGGCAAAGGCAAGAAAGATTCTGATTGCTTTAAGCCTTGCAACTTGAGCAAAGGTCTCATCATAATCTATGCCTTCTTGCTGATTGTAGCCTTGAGCCACAAGTCTTACCTTGTTTTTTTATGACAATTCCAGTTTCATCTCTTTTGTTTCTAAAAGCCCATTTTGAGCCGATTATGATTTTACCATAAGGTGTAGAAACTAATGTTCAGACTTTGTTTCTGGCAAATTGGTTTAGTTCATCTTGTATGGCATCAACCTATCCAGGATGCTTTAGTGCTTCAAAAACCTTTTTAGGTTCTTCTTCAGAGATAAAATCTACAAAGCGACATTCATGAGCTGAAGCAACACTAAGTTGTTTAGCCATGGCTCTTGTGAGTATTCCAGCCCCTGAATTACCAATGATATTGACCAGCTCAATGTGTTTGTCTTGAGACCATCTGTCTTGAGGAGCTGGAGTGACCATTGATGGAATGGGTAAGGGTGGAGTTGGGATTGGAATTGTATTTTGTGCTTAAGTATCCTCTAATCTTGGAGAGGATAAGTGTTCAGAGATCTTAATGTCTTTAGTGTTTGGGAGATTATTAATGATTTGTTCAACATTGGTGTGATTAGAATGTTCAGAATGATCATCATTTAAGATTTCATCATTTTGAACAGATTGATTATTTTGACCATTGGGATCATCTTGATCAGTTTGACCATTTTGGTCAGATGAAACTTCAGTTTCAAGAACAACTGTTTCAGGATATTCATAGGGTTCTATGAAGGACACATCATTTTTGTTTGTTTGATACCTTTGAGAAGGTTCATAAGGATGAAGATATTCATCAGGTGGATATCTTTCTGTTTCAGCAATGTTGATGTTGTCAACTAAAGGTTTTGAGAATCTGATAGCATTAGGGCTTTCATCAAATGTGATGTGATAGGTTTCTTCAGTTTGTTGCCTGTAACATTTCGTATTTTCAAGTCATTTAAGACGCTATTTAATTCACTATTTATTTTAGTCTCGTACGCAATTACTTTTAATCCTTATTACATAGTTAAATTGCGAAGCTAAAATCAACATTTAACGTAAACGGACAACAAACAAATTAAAGTTTTCTTCAAGAAAGCGTTATATTATTTTATGAAAGTAATAATTAACTTTTTATATTTATTTTTATCGGTTACATAAATTAGTTACGTTTCGTAATTAAATACGTTTAGACATACCCGTAAGCACCAAAACTTTTCTACGCTTCAACAAATACCTATGTTTATATCTAATGCTTAAAGTTTTATAAAACT